>VRLP01003257.1:0-67676 GCA_009660295.1 Lophius piscatorius | reverse complement strand
TTATTATCGACCATGGAGATGTTGGAGAAAGTGGATTATAGCTGATATCTTTGCTGCTTTTCCCCCGTCTGTATCTCTCCTCACCTGTGTCTCTCTCTTTCTCCCTCTCACTCTCTTTTTTTTCAAACCCGACCGGTCATGGCAGTAGGCCGTCCACCCTGAGTCTTGGATCTGCTCGAGGTTTCTGCCCGTTAAAGGGCAGTTTTTTCTCGCCATTGTCGCCAAGTGCTTCCTCAGGGAGGAATTTCTTGGGTCCTGTAGATAATTATATAAAGATTTTGTCTAGACCTGCTCTTTCTGGAAATCACCTTGAGACAACTGTTGTTGTGAATTGGCGCTATATAAATAAAGATTGATTGATTGATTGACTGATTACATGGAGCTCCTGCTCAACCTACTGAGCCAAACAGTAGCCCAATAGCTACTGTCCTTAATGCTGGTTCTGATAAAAAGGTCTGAGAACAGACAATACATCACATAACTGTTTTGATGGCAAAAGGGAGACCTACACAAAAGTAGGCATTTGATTTTAATGTTATTGCGGATTGTTTGGTTTGTGTGTGTGTGTGTGTGTGTGTGTGTGTGTGTGTGTTCTCAGTCAGCCTTCTCTGCAAATTCACTCAATTTTGAACTTTGTTTCAACTATATTTTACTCTTTTTTTCTCCAACAAGCAAAACATCGGGGTTTCTTAGGTAAATTGAAAAATATGGTAATATTGCAGGTTCATTTGATTTCTGTCTGCCCACACGGGACGTTACATAACACATAAAGTTGCTCAGAAGCATTTAGGGCGGCGGTTTCTGTATCTGTATGGCACAGAAAGAAGAAACCGACCCATTATTACATCTTCAAACATGCACAACCTCAACAAATGAAAAGAATGTCCTTAACTTTATGAAATTAGCTTCATTAAGCAACCTGGTCGTTTGCCCAAATAATAACGGTGGCTGTTAGTAGCATGTAGAGAGCATCACACCCTGAGGGAGTTTGGCAGACAGAGAAAGGAATAGGCAGCAGGAAACCATGAAACCATACTGAGAAATCATAACTGTTGATGCAGCAGCTGGGCATGCACAAAGAAATCAAATTAAGGGATAAAAAAGAGGTTTGATTAGATATTTAATGTCTAAACACGGTAGTATAAATGAGAGACAAATGGTGCACATGTGAGGGGTTTAACTGATCGGTTTCAACTTCAGGTGTTCCTCGGATAAATTGATTAAGGTATTAAACCAACAACTATGTCTAGGAAAAATTTGTGCAGATTACCCCATTAAGGTCTGAGGTGTTGTCGGCCTCTAAATCTACTGACAACTCCAACAAAATCTGAGTATCTGTCAAATACTCTGTTGCCAGCCGTTTCCTGCGCCTTCCACTTCAGCGTCTCTGTTCAGCCCATTGAGCCCCCAGCTCCACCAACACAAAAGAGCCTCAAAAGAACATCAAAGTAACTCTTGAAACGGACCGCCAAGCTCCAACATCAAAGGGACATCAAAGGAATCACTGGATCAAAGGCAGCAATGGCCACATTGAGACGTCACTTCTCTAAACAGCTTATTATTTTATTTTATTTTAATTGCTGTGAAACATGTTACGTCACCACAATGTTATGTTAATGTCAATTTCTCTTTTGCCCCTAACATTACCTTTGACAAAATTCCTTATTTTCTTCACAAGAATATGGGCTGAACGTTTTATGCCTTCAAGGAGAGGAGGAGGAGTCAAACGTCTTATTATTTCATTACGTTCCGCTTAATACTTCCAGATGGAATCAGTATAGATCTTAATGTGAACACCGCTAAGCTCTCCGTGGACGCTGAACGGCTCGTTAGCGAAACATGAATCTTCACCTCCTCCGCTAAATTTCATCTTAGAATAAAAGGTTAAAAAAAAAATCTATGAAGTCCGGCCTGAATTGAAATTCAAGTGATTCGGTCTCAGATAGAGAATTTTCAATCAGTCCCCTTCGACCCACTTGTTTCTGACGTCCAGGTTCCTATTATGCCTGGCGATTGATGTACTGGCCGTGCTGTCTGAGGGCAGCAAGATGGTCTGACCTGCCATGCATGTCATGACCTGGAATGTAGAGAGAGAGAATAAAACCCTGCAGCTGAGTCTGAATGACGACTTTTCAGTATGAGACTTGCATCTAAGCGTCATAAGCGAAAAGTTCAACTCAGACTCATCGACTTAATACTTTTCCTCCTGTGTCTGCTGATCCTCCACATCAACAATCATTGTTTCCTCAAATGATGAAGATTTTTTTTCTTCATCAGCCTCCAAGTGTGAAAAGAACCATGCACATTATAAACGCGTTTAGAATCAGGCCAGATTTGAACTCTTCTCCTGAATGAAAGCCCGGCATTGTAGTCCATTACCCATAATTCCTCCTTTGTATTTGTCTCTTTCACACCCACAAGTGTCTGCCCTTAATATGCGACCCAGAGGCTGTCACGTCTTTGTATCCATTTCTTCTCCTGCCATCTCATTTCAAACTGTTTCCGATTTAATAAAACTTCTGCAGAGCTCTGGTGATGGGACATTCCAGCATTTGAAATTTGTCACCACGCTGCCTTTTGTCTGGGACACCTGATAAAAAGGCCGTCTTTGGACTGGTATGTGATAGTTATTTTAATTACAATCAATTTTTTGGGATTAATTAGCGTACCTCTCCAAAAGCTGGATACTTGATAGTTATTACTCATCATTGTCCCAATAATTACTACAAAAAAGTCATTTTATAGCCAATTAAACATTTAAGACACAGTGAAACTTCATTCCATTATTTGAACTCCACTGCAGTACAACCAGTACCACTAGTGGAGTAAGTTTATTTGGAGCTAAAAACAATTTGCATGTACCAATGTACCTACAACATTTTGCAATCAATCAGTATGTAAATATGGAATGTACTCATAGATTCTTTGAGCATATTTCTATGTCACATTTATAAAGCTTAATATCAACACTTCATGTAACGCAGGACTGTAAAAAAAGATCCTTTAATAAACATATTCGTAATAAAGTGCTTAATGCTATACTCAATTATATAATAGAAAAGGTTTTAGTAAACATATAAATTAATTTAGCATTCCACATGTAAGCCTGGCGCTATGCCTGCAAGACAACGTTCAGGCAAAATGAACTCGTATGTAGCTACTCGACCCACAGCATCTGCAGCCGCCGCCTGCGGCTACAGCGACTTCCAAACTTTTAATTTTCAACATAAATGCTCGACTTTGGATCACAGTAGCTTGGAATACCAATTTCAACACAAGAACTCACTTTCAGAAGTATAAATTGGCAGTTTTTACCACATACTGACCTGCGAAAACGGGTTAAATGATGCAGCAGCGGCGAAGACTCGAACACGTTCCTCTTTCTCCAGGTTGCATCTGAGGGTGGGCGCAAGTTAACGCCACCGATCCGGCGTCTTAGGTTCCCCCTGGGTGCTGCTCCAATCTAAATTAAATTTACTGTATAAATATGAAATTGTTCATTATCCTTTTTAATAAGGAAAAGTATAATTTGAAAAGTCATTAGCAAATACATCTTCTAAATTAACTTTACCAATAAAACCTTCAGCGGATAATGACGACTTGTGTAAGATGACGCTGGAGCTAATGGGATGCTGGAGAAATTAGTTTTTTAGCTCATTTCTGACTAAATAGATTCACAAAATTTCAAAAGTTGCATTAAGTTATGCTTATTTCTGTCTGTCTTAAAATCTCCTCAATTTATCTCCAACCCTCCGAGGCGTTTTTCCGTGCTGATCCTTTGCAGTCGCAGCTGTTCAAAAACGGATTCTTTCCACTCATACTCTTTTAAATTGGAATTACAAGTTGCATTCATTTCATTTTAAACATTACAACACTCTTCCCCCCCCCCAAACTATTAACAAAGCGTGAAAAGGAAAGTAATGAATAAATACTTGATTTGAGCCATTTCAGTTAAATTAGATCATTTGTCTTTCTGTCAGTAAGAGTTGCTCAACCAGCTGCGTGTCCACGTTTTTGGTTTGCAGCACTGAGAGGATGTATTTCCGCCAAATCAGCGTGTTTTAATTAGTTAGCAAGAATCCCGTTCGCTTTGTTCACCGTTTCTGTGGCATGTTGGAACGTTAAAATCCGTTATTTAGCACTGAACAAAAAAATACAGCGGAAGATGTTCGGAATTTGAGAATAGAGTTTATTTAATCTTACATGTTCTCTCAAACTGTTGCTGTGCAAATAAATTACGTGGATGTATATCGCTGATGACGGTTTGTACGCCGGCACACGCGGTCAAACGCACCGCAACTTAAGAAAACCCCGAGGTTTCATAGACTACATCCTCTGGGAGTAAGGTTCATCCTCTGGTGACCATCAATGCCTGAGTAAAAGACTTCGGCAAATTATCCTATTTTTGTTGGGCTGTTTCGGTCTGTGGACCAACAAACTGACGTCAAACCAACAGAGGAAAATGGCTGATTTAAATTAAAGGGACGTTACACTGTTTTCTGTCTTATTCTATCTATTAAGAAGCACAGAAGGAGTTCATCTTATTTTCAAAGCTAAACGAGGCCCAGCAGTCACTGTATGACTCACACAGTCATTCCATCCAATGTCAAAGAAGAACTATCGACAGCTTATTTTCTCTCACTAAGGAAACCGATGAATAATGAGAGACATTTGTGATTAATGAAAGAGTTCCAAATTTGTCCACACATACGTTCAAACATGGGCGGCCTGCTTGTTATTTTCCTTGTGTTACATTTCCCTCCTGGACGCCGGTCGATGAAGAGCTTCTATTCTACTCAACTTCTCATTCAACCAGTCCTTCTTAGCCTCGTTGACACCATGCTGTCTCGTGTGAATGCACACACACACACACACACACACACACACACACAAACAGGGACACTCTGTATGAACATTTCAGATTAAGCTAGACCTTCAGGTCAACATATGCCGCTCGTGTAGTGCACAGTCAGCACTATTCTATCCTCAACACGCTCTATCACACTCTCCAACCAGCCACACACCAGGGATCTGCAAGTCTTGTGATAAAGGAGAGTTCTTTTAATTAATAAAAAGTCAGTCTGCACCTCTGCAGTGCTTTTAAAGGCATCGGGGCCTTTGTGAGCTGTTGACCTTTACTTTTCCAGACTCGGCCGTCGAGGAAAATGACCTCATTTCTGAGGAAGAAGGAGAAAGAGAGCGCTAAAGAGGAGGAGTTAAAGTTCACTTTTTGCTAATTTGTTAAGGTTCTGAATTGAGTTGAAGAAGTCGTGCCTCCTGTTTTTAGCATACAAGCGATCCAAGATGTTTTTGCACGATCCCAAAAGGTAACGCTATGCACAGAACGTGCTGCCACCATATGCTGCATATTTATAGATATATGCGCCTATCCTCGTTTAGAGCTGATCCATTTGAGGAGTGGTTAAAAATACCCAACATATAGTAAAAATGTAAGGTGTGACCCACATCTGTGACTCTTTGGGCTCGCTTTTACAAATACTCACGTTTATACGTAATATATTTCACTTTATAATGGGAACATTTTTAGTTCAAACTTGGTGCGTATGAATCGACTCAGTGAGATCTATTTAGCAAATATCGTGTTTTACTCACTTGGGGTAGGTGTTTATGTAAAAAATAAACGTATTTTTCGACATAAGTCGCTAACTGTTGGTCCAATTCTGTCCAAATGTGGTGCATATGAATGGTCTCAAAGAAATCCAACTAGAATATTTTGTATTTTTACTCTAAAGGGTAATTTTTCACTCACTAGGGGAAGCATTCTTGTGGGGAAAATGCAAATTTTTGCACATATCTTCACATTTAATCTGAAGAGTTAAATCAGGGGGATTGCCTGTACAGGGCATTGGGGGCTTTCCAAGGATTTCCCCTTACTGTCGGGGATGAAAGCAAAAGGTCTAGTTAAAGATTATCAACGTAACAAAACTATTATTGAAAGCACTTTCGAAAGTGTTAAACGCAAACATTCCCTAAGTTTGGATAGAGATATTTCTTCTCCTCTCCCCGAGGCATTTCACAACAATATAAACAACACAGTGGCAGTGCCTATTTATTCGGACGTTGAGAGAAAAGGAGGTCATGGGGTCTAATGTCTCCCTGTGAGTCATCTCTTGTCAATAAGGGGGGGATGAAGATACCCAGCTGCTGTTTATTGGGGAAAACAGAGGAAGGATTTGTCAGAAGATGGACAGCACAAGCAGGAAAAATGGAATGCATTGAGTTTTATAAAGAAGCTTAAAGGATGGCAGGGTGAACTTTGACCTTCTGGGGAAACGGGGAGAGCGTCCAGCCCATCTGGCAGGATGTGTTTTAGAATGATGGAATGACTTATATCTGTACGAGGAGGATGAGAGAATGTGTCCGGTTAAATACAGGAGGCTCTGTTCGTGGGCAGTTTGGTCCACTTCTCCGGATGTTAGTGAGTGTCACTCAGAGAGAGAGAGTGAGTCCAGGCAGATAAAACCGGAAAGAAAAGAGGAAAACTGTGGTTGAAAAAGAAAAAAGGGAAGTGAGAGATAATCTAATAGGATTAAATCGACCGTGGCTCGGTGTTACATATTTTCCCCTCAGATAATGTAGAACAAAATTAAACAAATAAAATATTGATTCATTAAGTATCCACAATTAACAGCAATTAGTAATGGATTCATTTTCCACAAAAAATAATAGCATACTGGATTTTTTTTTTTATTTGGAGCTGGATCAATGACTGAAAAATCAGATTTTTATTCTTTCCTCTTTTCTGGGATGTTTAAATGAGTGAGACCGGAACTGACTACTGCATTAGCTCCAATGATGCTTCTAAACAGTCGTATTCTCTGATGTGCTGCTTCCCAACCTTTCTGGTTTCCCCCCCACAACCTCCTGTAACAGGCTGCATTATGGGTGCTGATGTTCCCCACTCAGGTTGTTTGATTAGAATAGCTCTTTCCGAGGCTTATTCTTAAGGTGACAAGTAATGAAGTACAACGAGTCCCCGACGGCGAGGGTATATCCCCCCAAATGCCCCAATCCCCTTAATTTATTACACTAAATTATGATATATAATAGATATATTTCCTCCAGTCAATTCAGATGCACCAAATATGAACTAAATCTGAAACAATGGTTTAGAAATGATGCACCGGAAACTTCTGGTGATAAAGCTCCCCCTAATGTCCAATATATAGAGCCGGCCTTTCCCCAAATCAATCCAGTTCTTCCTTGCACTAAGGTCTGTGGGAGTATGAAATTTGAAAAAGATCAATGAAATAGTTCTTAAGTTATCCCGTTAACACGAAGGTTCTGCGGCGGCGGAGACGGCCATGATGATTCCATAATATCCCGACCTTTCATTCATAAAAATATATGAAATTATGAATAACAATAATGTGATATATTTTGCGATGGCTAACAAAACGTGAAAATATACTGTTTAAAACTTAGCATACACAAATGAGCAACATGTGAGTTTTCTGTGAGGGGAACCTTAGTTTTTAATGATTTCCAGTCTGAACCCCGTAGATTTGTACCCAATAAAAGAAGCCTAACACTAAGCTAAAAGCTCGTCAAAATAACACCTCCTCCGCCATTAATGCCTAATGCTTGTTTATGTGAGTCCACGCTGCTTCCAGATGCGCTTACATGGTTAAATGTTAAGGTTCTGATTTACGCTTTCTTAGCTGTCGACTTTGCACTTTTGAGAAAGGAGAAGGGGTTTGAACCGCCGCGCCCACATGTCTTTCCTTTCAACGCGATAACCCAAATAAGATTGAATGGATCACTTCCAAATGCTATACCAAAATAGGCCCTAGAGCGAGGATGAACTGGAAGGATTTTGGGAAAGGTCGGTTGTATATTGCTCACATTAGGGGGAGCTTTATCTCCAAAAGGTCAGTCAGTCCAAATTTGGTGCGTATGAATCAACACAAGGAGATCTATCTAAAAAACATTGTATTTTACTCCACCATTTCATATTTTACTCACTAGGGGCAGCATTTTTTCAAAAAATGCTGTTTTTCGGTCATTTATTCCTAGCTGTTGCTCCAATTAAGTCCAAATTTGGTGAACATGAATCGACTTGAGGAGAAATATCCTGAATATATCGTCTAATAGTTTAGATTTAACTTACTAAGGGGATTTTTTTTTTTACAAAACATTCTTTTATTTTTTGACATATTTAATTTGATGAGTTCTATCAAGGGGATGGATGTATGCAGGGGACTGGGGACTTTTCGGGGATGTACCTTTGACGACATAGACCTAGTTTGTTCAACACTTTTGGTTTGGGTTTTTTTGTGGCTTTTTAGAACTTATACATGCATTTAAACCTTGTTTTTTTAATATTTTCCGCGTGAGAAGAGCAGGTAGAATAAGAAATGTAATGTAGATCTGTACCCTGAGCTGTCAGCATTTGTATTCCAGCGGTATTTCGTGGCGGCCTGTAATCAGGAATTGGGTCTTTTTCTGCCACTGTGTGATGAGAGGTGTATAATTAAGTACCGTCTCAGAGAAGCGATGATCAGTGTACAGATTCTGAGTCTCATGATGGTATATAATCATCTCCCTTATCAGTGAAAGCTTTGTTGTATGTTTTACTTTCTGTATACATTCACTGCTTTTCCTCATTCTTCTGAATTCCCCGTGCCGTTGCGTAACTATCTTACCAAACAGAGAACTTTTCCTTTGATGTCTTCCACATGTTGGCACATAGATGACCAGATTTGGAAAGCACTTCTGCACATGAACATAAATCAGTGAAATGTATAGAGAGGCATCAAGAAACTGGTGCCAGGAAAAAGAAGAGTATTCTGTTCCAACCTTTATCTCTTTATTTTTAAGCCTTAAAAACGTTTTTTGTGTATTTATGTAGTCAACATTCCTTCATCTTTCCTTGCTGTTCCCTAATGTTCCTCTGAAGTGCTTCATTTCTTAAACTGGAACAAATGGAGGAAACTCAAAGTTTCTCACTCAGGACCACATATAAATCACTCAAAAAGCTGAATTATGTCTCTGTCCTGTTAACCACAAAGTGCATAAAGAATTCAAGGGCAATTCAAAGGGATCTGAGTAGAGCGTCCGTCCAGTATTTCTTCTTTAGCATTAAATCTTTCAGTAAAGAGTTTTTCTTTTCATTGACCCAAACAGAACCCTGAGGGTGGCTGTATTTGGAGGTTCAGATGTTAATTTAATTCACATCCTCAGTCTTTTCACACTTCCATTTAAAACCATGACCCCTCATATTTGCTTGTGTCAAGGAATCCATCAGTCACTTAGCTAAAGTGTCTTATCACAATGACGGGCCGGTCCACGAAGGTTATATTGGTTTTCTCCTTAAGAAATCCGTCTTCATGTGTCCTGGAGAGGCTTAAATGTTATTGATCATTTACCATTCATTTGCAGTAATTCTCCATTACACTCTTTAAAATGAATAAAAAAGTGTTTTGTTTTTTTTCAAATGCCCATCTGTTTTTAACTCCAACAAGGGGTTTATGATTTCCTGGGCATTTGTTTGTTTGTTGTTTTTTTTGTTCGTGAGCAAGATTCACAATGTGGAAATCAAGGTCACAATGTGGAAATTGCTAACTTTGTCCCTTTGATTCCTTTTGACGTTTCTTTGCGAATGGAGCTGAGGGCTCAGTGTCAAAAGCTCCTTTGATTCCTTTGATGTTTCTTTGCGAATGGAGCTGAGGGCTCAGTGTCAAGAGCTCCTTTGACTCCTTTGATGTTCATTTGGGGTTGGAGAAAGGGGCTCAGCGTCAAGAGTTCCTTTGATGTTTCGTTGGGGGTGGAGCTGGAGAATGAATGGGCTGAACGGAGACAGTGAAGTGGACGCTAAGGAGACGAGCGGCTACAGAGCATCTGACTGATACTCAGAGACTTTTGTTGGAGTTGTCAGTAAATTTAGAGGCTGACAATAACTCAGACATTAATGGAGAAATCAGCATTGATTTTTCCAAGGCACAGTTGTGCCTTTGCGGAGGTCTGCGTCCTCTGAGTACTTTTTCTAGTTCCTTAATGGATTCCACTGTGGTCTGTTAATTTATAAGATGGGGTGAATCATCATTATTGTTATGAAACCTTCAATCTTTAAAGACCTCCATAGTACAAATACTCCCTTTGCAGGCTTTTAAAAAGGGAAAGTAGCTCTTAAAAAGTTGCACTTAGCTCTCATTTGTGCAACTTCAATAGGAAACATGTTTTACACTGGAAAAAATGAGTGGAGTACTCACAGGAACGTATAAAACCAGCCTGGCGATATAATCCACCACACGCACCCGTTTACTTTACTCTATAAAAAGTTTGTATGAAAACACACGCTAGGAATTGCAACTGCCAGACACTGACCCTCCATCCCACCTGAAGGATCATAAAGTAGATTTTAAGAGGCAATAGGAATCGTGGAGTGTACTTCATGTGTGTGTGATTATTTATTTTTGGTTTTGGACGTTATTCATGCAGGCCAAGAGTGACTCACATAAACACTTTTTCCCTCTACCTCGATTTTTCTCGCGTCAAATCATAGTCAGTGGTTCCGTTTCATACTCAAATGGAACCACTACTCGAAAACAATCAGAGGTCTCCTTCAGCGGTGCTTATCGTCACATCCTCCTCCACCTCTCTCCCTGCTGTGTGTCGATTCTGAGTCAGGTGTTTGGTTGGGTTACGTTTAATTTAAAAGTAGCTCTTGAATTGACACTTTACTCTTTGTCTTTTTTTTTTTCCCCCTATTTTTGTTGCATCGTATTTCCGTTTTGCTAACTTTATTATTTTACTATTTTGTATGTTTGCAACGTGTTTCTGTATCTGAGGTAGACCGCTTTGATAGTTTGTGTGTTTTAAAGGGTCAGGATATTGCCTTGGTTTTTTGCAGCTTTAAACCTGACAAAGTTTATATATGTTTTCTTCATTAATTCCATGAAGAAAGATGGGTATTAAAAGCTCATCTTTGAACAAATGCTCGAGCTAAAGCAGCCTTGGACGTTTTATTCTGTAGCTGACTCTGAGCATGTAAGGAAAAAACCCACAATCAGTATCCTGACCTATCACTCAATCACTGAAAAGTGGGCCGGGTGTCTTTTGAACCTTAAATTGCTTAGGGAACCTCCATCTCAGTTTAACCTCCAGCAGAATCCGATTGCCTTTATCCCGGCCCACACACACACCCACAAACACACACGCACACACACACACACACACACACACACACACACTGCAAACGGCGTCAGACTGTGATGTTGCACCAACGTCATCTCTTCTGTTTTTCCATAACTACCAACTCTTTCCATTATTTATTGTCAGGATTTTCATTTTAATGACCTCTCTATGCTTTTAGGTTTGTGAGCATATATTTATAACATTCCTCAATCATAAACCAGCCCTCAATCCCCTTTTATCCACGCCACACTCTAACCACCAGATGTGAGCTCACAAATTAAAAACCCATCACCACATAGACTTCACTTTTGCTATCAAAGGTAAACAGCGCTGTCACCCTAACATTCATTTGGACATCAAAGTAAATGATAGTGTACAAAAAACACACACTGTGCGTTGTGTGCTCTTTGTAAGCCATGCATATACACACACATACCGGGGTCCCTGAGCTAGAACCCCTATATCAGACATGTCAAACTCAAGGCCCGCGGGCCACCTCTGGTCCTCAGAACAATTATATCTGGACTGCAAGACAATATCTAATTTCCATCCTTTCCATAATCAAGTTTTGCACCTGTAGGCTCTCCCTGTACCTGACTGTTTCCTGAGGTGCAGCTGATCCTGACTGCAATAACAGATACAGGAGAACAGTCTACCTGGACTGCTTTCTTATGGCAGGAGAAAGGAGCGCCTTAATCAGCCCAACTGTTTACCAATGCCCATTTTAATGTTCCTTTTGTTGATATTGTTAAGTGAAAACAGAACAATTTTAGATGTAACTTAAAAAATAACGTTTTCTGGCTGTGGTCGCAGCCTGTGAATAAAAACTCTTAACTGGAAATCATTCCGTGAAACTCTGCTGATCGAGAGGGAGACATAAACAATGAATTATAATGACATATTTAGAATTTTATGTGTAATTTGACCATTCTTCTCTCTATTCCATCCATTGGTTTTCTCAGAATTCTTTAAAAAGAGTAAATAAGAATGATTTGGCATAATACCTCAGATCAAAAATGGTCAGTTTGAGTGCTGCTCGGCCCTCTATGTGGTCTCGGTTTTTAATTGTGGCCCCCTCCGTTCTCTTTGGCTGTTCTTTGAATGGAATGCTAAAATATCTCCTGTCTTTCCTTTAATGGTTGATTTGTGTTGAAAAGGCGTCATTAGGCAGACATGTGGGGTATTCAGAGCTCTCCCAGTATGCATAGACAGTGTTTACAGACGGTAAACATGAACAGTTGTCAGGCCGTTTCAGCAACTATGGGATGCTTAGAATGCCTGGCGACACCGTTGAACTCTACTACTCTGCTCTATTCCTTCCAGGATTGGCTGAGTAAGTTTGGTTACCTCCCGCCTCCTGACCCGGTAACTGGGCAGCTTCAGACCACGGAGGCGCTGACTAAAGCCATCAAAGCCATGCAGAAGTTTGGAGGACTCAAAGAGACTGGAGTCTTTGGTAAGTATCGGTGCAAGATCCGAGTGAATGAAGGAGACTGTGTAGAGTGCTGGTGAATCTATGGATATGATGAATTTACGGCACCCAAAGAAATAAAGGACATTCAAAGGAAACCCTGGCATACAATTTAAAGCGGCATAATGTAACCAATTCAGCCGCCTTTATCCTCAACCTCATTCTTTCGGTCTCTACCCAGAGCTCATAACCATAGTTTATGAAACGTAGATGAACTGGTAAATTGAGGGATTTGCCTTATGACTCAGGTCATTCTTCACCACAACAGACCGACACAACGGCCACATTACTGCAGATTCCTCCAGGTCCATTTCCCCATCCCTCGAGAACAAGACACCAACATACTTGAACTCCTTTCCTTGAGGCAGCAGCTCATCCCCAACCTCAGATTTTGAGGTGCTGACTCTCATACCAGCTGCTTCACACTCAGCTGCAATTGCAATTCCAAGCCTGTCAACCGGACCCTCTCCTCACCTCGACTGCTCCTTGAGATTTTGTCCATAGGGAGGCTGGGCCTAGCTTCAGAGATAAGGTCAGAAGCTCAAACACCAGGAGAGAGCTTGATGCAGAGCTGCTGCTCCTTCGCGTAGAAAGGAACCAGTTGAGGTGTTTCGTGCGTCTGATCAGGACGCCTCCCTGTAGAGGGTTTTCAAGCACGTCCAACTGGGAGAAAAACCCGAGGTAGACCCAGAACTTGCTTGGGGGGACATGTATCTCATCTGGTTAGGGAACGACTCGGGATCCCCCAGGAGGGGTTGGAGTGTGTTGCCGGGGAGAGGGTTGACAGGAAATCCCTTCTTAGCCGGCTACCACCGCGACCCGTCCCCCTATAAGTGGAAGACAATGGAATGGAATAATGTAACCAACCAAGAAGAGATATAATGACTTCACACACTGACTTTAAAGAGGCACTGTGTATTTCAGTTTGAACTGGATTGCACAAACATGTGTGTGTGAGTGTGCAGTTACACACTCACACACACATGTTATAGGGTCCTTGAGCAAGACCCTGAAACCCACAGCTCCCCGGGTGCTTTAACGTGGCCGCCCACTCCTCCCTCAGGGAGGGGTCAGATGCAGAGAAATAATTTCACTGGGTTGTACTGTATGTGATCAATAAAGGATACATTATTATTACAAACACACACACACACACACACACACACGCACTCTCTTTCATACCATTCAAGTCATTTGTCATGCAAACAGTACAACATGTACTATCGACATCTCTCACACGCATACAGTCCAGCCTTTATCGTACTCACCTCTAATAGAGGAGAAGAGACATCGTGATCCTGTGTGAGAGGTTTTAGAGAGCGAAGGGAGGGAAAGTGTAATTTATGGAGAGAGGGTGATTGTACATTGAAGACGGTATCGCACACAACATTTATGATTTATGGTCGTAACAGCAACTCATGACCCCCTGAGTATCACGTATGCCTGCAGATGAGAACATAGACCCACTCACAGCCACTGAAACACTCATCCCCAAACAAAGATTTATCCACTGGGGTGTATTTATACTATTCATCTTAATATGACATCATTTATTCATCTTAGTGTATTTGTTTTCCAGCTGCTTAATCTCCAGGAATAAATGTATATTCACACTAATTAATGGACCTCCATTTAATATCGATCACAATTTCCTCTTCGCTCCTCTTTAGACCAAGCCACGCTGGGTCTAATGAAGACCCCCAGATGTTCTCTGCCAGATGTTTCCGAGGCAGAGGCGACAGCCGCCCGCAGCAAACGCGCCCTGACTCCTCAGAACAAATGGAACAAGCGGCATCTTTCCTGGAGGTAGGCAAACATGAAACACGCCGCCCTAAAGAGGCTATTAAGTAATAAAAGGAACAACATAAACATTCACGTCTGAAGTAATGCTGAAGGATGTTTCCAATTCAGGCAGTGAACTCATCATCAATGGACTGGTTTACGGTGACGGTCTGCTGCCTGGCCTCCACATAGTAATCTCTTACCTACTCATAGTAGTCGCAACATTCGTCTTCTGCTCCGGTCGGGCAATTAAAGGAAATAAACAGACAAAACTGAAACCTGAATATTTGTTCAAAAAGTCATCAGAATTTATATCGCTATACCTTTGGATGTGATTTCATTCTTTATGTTAATATCCGTCTGAACTCAACCAGGCTTACGCCGTCATCCTGGACAGCAGGGGTACCTCCCCAAAAAGCCCCCAATCCCCTGCATTGTACAAGCATTTCCCTTGATTAAACTAAAATGAACTGTGAAGTTATCACCACAAAAACTGTTTTACGTTAATAGGCTCCCCCTAGTGAATAAATTATGAACTATTAGAGTAAAAATACAATATATATAAGAGAGATTCCCTTGAGTTGATTCATATGCACTGAATTTGGACTAAAGCGAACCAACGGTCAGGGAGTTGGTCTGTAAAACAGTATTTTCGTGAAAAAAAGTTACTTAAATTTCAACTATTAGCCTAAAATACAATTATTCCAAAGCTAGATCTTCTTGAATCGATTCATATTGACCAAAAATTATGGCCAGAAAACTTTTATAGATAAAGCTCCCCCTGGTGTAGGAAATATACAACCAACCTTTATGTAGTAATAGTACACTGAACTACTCACATACCGCTGTCACTATATCATGATATTGTACAAATACTTAAGACATTGTTTAGTGTTTGACTTTAGTTCAATTGTGTCAAATGAGACCAAATCATTTAAATCAAATACGTTTTTATTCAGTTTTCTCTACCTGTCCATCACTTGGTGGATTCGTTTATGCGGCTTTGTTCAAGGTGGAAATCTTTTTGTTCCTGCAAGAAGAAGAGCATTTTTTTTTTTTAAACTGTGACACATCCTACATTGAGCCAGTTTGTTTCAGTTTTTTATTGTTGAGCGTAAAATGTGGAATGATATAAGCCCTAAAAGCTGAAGACCACGACATACAATGGGTCAACTTTCATACATGATACTGTATCACGTTAGGGAGCGATCCTGCATTTCATGCAGCATAAGATTTCGTGTTAAATGCAGCTGGGCCGTCTGTCACGGATGTACAGCTTTGAGGATGACGCCGTGAAACATATGGCTCGCGGTGCAGATTCACACACGCTAAGGCTAATTCAACAAAGAGATAATCTGAGCTTGTGTCTAATGTGTGGACTCAAGAGAAAAAACATCAATGCAGTAGAGGAAACAAACACAGAGGGACACTGGAGGTTTGATTTCTCTCTATGTTCATTCTTTACTAGCTGGTGGAAGGAGTTGGCGCTTCTAGCACTCACGCCACAATTTCATAAAATCTCCCCACAGTCTCTTTGCCCATTCATCGGCAGTCACCACTCCCAGATTTCACAAAACAGTACGTGAGTCCAGTGGAGTAGACTGACTGATTCATTGGCATGACTTAAACATTCCCATCTTATTACCTCCTCCAGTGAAGGAGGTTATGTTCTCATGCGAGTTTGTTTGGTTGGGAGTAGGATTAAAGAAAAACAGATTTGCATAAATTTTACCCAGAGGCAGGTCTTGGCACATCCTAGAGGTGATTCAATTTTCTGACACAATAAATAAAATGAGCCGTTTGGAATAGTGACTTTACAATGTGGCTCTTACTGCCATTTTTTTCTCTGATGTTTCTTTTGTGGGTGAAACTGGAGGCTCAGTGGGCTAAACAGAGATGTTGAAGTGGAAGGAGCAGGAAACGAGGGCTACAGAGTATCTGAGAGACACACAGAGCTTATTGGAGTTGTTGATAAATTAAGAGGCTGGCAATAACTCAGACATTAATGGAGGATACTGTTGTGCCTTGGCGAAGGTTTGCACTCTCTGGGTGCTTTATCTATCTGTATCTGTAGTGCTGAGGAAGGGGAGAGTCTTGGAGAAATTGGTAAAACAACTCAGATATACGGCAGCAATAAGAAACAGCTGTGGGGAGAGCCAACAATGGTTGCAAGAGGTTGGCAGGAGGTGCCTACCTGGGTGGTTCTGGGCGTGTACATACCAGCATGGTATTCTACCAAGCATATTCTGGTCATTCCTGCTCTGAGTTCCCAATTTCCACTGTTGCAGAACCAGAGAGGGCAGTCAACCAAGTAACAGCAACAGAATTGCTCTGTACAGGAACATCTGCTAGCTGAGACTCCCTTTGAAATCTATTAAGGAGGAGTTCAAGGTAATGCGAGTGAGAACGGAAGAAAGTGGAGCAGAAACTGGCATGACTGTGTAATAAAGCATGGGGGGGGGGAGTTGCCAAGGGAAGATCTGGCTTTAGAAGCCTTGACGAGAACACTTTGATGCTTGAGCTCACCATGCCGTGGGAGGAACGGATGGTGGCCCCACAAATGGAAAAAAAAATACAAGGAGCTAAGGACCCACTACCAGAGGAGGTCTGGAGAGCCCGGTGTTTGCCCACGGAGGTCGAGTCTTGTGGCTTTGCAGGCCAGTGGTTTTACAAGGCACACAAGGAATCACAGGAGAGAGAGGAAAAAAAAGCCAGACACTGCCGAGGCCAAGGCTTCAAGAGGTGTGATCCGTGGGTTGCTGCTGGGGCTTAGGGATTATGATATTCCAAAGACCCGAAATACCCGCCTGACCCTTGGTAATATCACTGATGATGTGTCCCGGAGTATAATAATCAAGATGTCACCATATCACCATCTGGACAAGGACAGACTGCAGCGTGTCATCCTGATCAGCTGAGAAGGTGATCGGCTGCTATCGGCCATCTCCCAAGATGGTAAAGGACTTGTACATCTGCCGGACCCTGAAGCGGGCCAGAACGATTATAGCCGACCCCTCAAACTATGGACGTTATCTGTTTGACACTCTCCCCTCTGGCAGGAGGCTGAGGTCCTTCAGGACCAAACTTTTAAGCCACAAAAACAGCTTCTTCAATCTGCTGCTGGACTCAGAAACAGGGTGTAGGACAGACACTCACTCACATACACATACACACACACACACACGCACACACACACACACAAACACACACATAGTATATCTCTATTTTTACTTTCAATTTTCATTATTATACTTGGATTTATGTGACTGCATGCTTTTCACAAAGATACCAGGTCAAACTCCTTGTAAGAGTGACTTGCTAGGCAACAGTTTTCTGATTCTGATTCTGATTCTGATTCTAATGTATCTGAAAGCAAAGTAGTGTGAGAACTGTGACAGTAACAAAAGTCTACAGGCGAGGTGACAATATATATAGTTGTCATCTTGTTGTTTATTCCAAAAAGTGCAACTCTTGTAGTTTGTGCTGAATGTTAATTCCACAGCCGGAGTAGAATAATGTTTTACACTTGCAAAGTTTATAATTGTGTGTTAAAAGATATTATGATCAAACCTGAGGAGAGTTAGCCGCCGCAGCAGAATAAAACATGCTAATGGAACAACTTGGGCAATGTGAGAAGAAAGAACATGAAAAAATCCGCAATAATGTAGATTTTTTTGTCACTTGACGTCCGTCCTAACTGCACAAACATCCGATGCTGTGATGCTAAACACTTTGGTTTTTCATTTTGGTGATTCGTTCTCTGGACTGTTAAGTAGTTGAATTGATTTTGTTTAGATGAGGAACAAGGTGTTCACAGCTGACAGGTCAGTGCGGCGTTCTCGCCTACCTGACAGAAGGAACACAGTGAAACAGGCAGGCTGGCTCGGAGAATCTTAGCTACACCTTCGGAATCCGTGATGCAATTCACACTTCATCAATAAATTAATCTGGACTTTTGTTTCATGGAGGTTTGTTTGGTTTAGAAGTTTTGACTGTCCATAAATATTATAGAAGACTCAGATATGTGTGGAATGTTTTTTTTTCATCCAGGCCAGTACAAAACTAAGGCGAGGTGGAACAAAAGCCAGACAGGACAAAAGTACATGGAGAGAAAAGACCAGAGGCTGATGTCTCTAAGGTAGGAAAGAGGAAAAGCAGAGTGAAGGTGGCGTCAGGTAGTTAGCGGCTCGGTCACCAGAGGGTTGAAGAAAAACATGTCAATTAGCAGCTTCTGGGAACACAGGGGAATAAAGATGCTGCAGTAGTGGCGGTAAAACGAGAAAAGATGGTAGAGCTAGAACTAAGACGCTTAAGGTAATTGGGGATCAGTAGCGTTGCGCTGATCGATCGGCGCCGAGAGGCTGACTTTGATGAAATCGGCCAATCAGCCTCATTGAGGCCGGTTGCACGCATGCGTCGTACACGCACACCAAGCATGATCACCAAAATTGGTGATCGGCCAAGTAAATTGCCATCGGTGAACCGCCAATGTTGACTTATGATTTAAAGGAAACAAGAATCTGTCTGCTTTGTTCATATTTATATATACATATTTGTATTTTTAAAGTCCATCTAGCAGTTTTCATTGCTTTTCTACTGTAACGCTGGAAATGTCCCCGTTGTGGGACTAATAAAAGTGTTTATTTTCCTTATTTCTTATCTTTTCTACTGTGGT
The DNA here is from genome assembly GCA_009660295.1 of Lophius piscatorius. NCBI lineage: Eukaryota > Metazoa > Chordata > Actinopteri > Lophiiformes > Lophiidae > Lophius > Lophius piscatorius. The sequence continues at coordinate 48,591 of VRLP01003257.1, read as the reverse complement.
AATGGAATATTTGAATATTGTCCTCACATTCTGAGAGAAAAACCGAGAACCCCAGAGTAAAAAAAAAAAAACACTGTCTGTGCTACATTCAGCCTGAGAGGCATAGGCATAAATAGTGAAAATATACACATTTATATATATATATATATATGTTACACATCTAGCGTATTTAATAGCATACGAACAGTCTAGGATGTTAAGGATCCCCACCACAGATCCTTCGTGTAAGCGTGATAACTCAAAAACTGTGTCATTTTCAAATTTTATACCCATATAGAACTTAGTATGAGGAAGAACTGGAGTGATTTTGGGGGAGGTATGTTGTATATGTTCAACACTAGGGGCAGCTTTATGTCCAAACGTTTTCAAGCCGTAATTGTTCAACCATTGGTCCGATTTAGTCCAGATTTCGGTGAACTTGAATCGACTCGGGGAGCTTTATCGTGTTTTAATCTAGAAGTTCATATTTTAGTTACTAGGAGGAACTTTCTTTACAAAAAAAACCCCAACAAACAAACGACCCACTGGTTGTTTTCAGTTTAAGACACAGACCCGATTTGGGGGGTTCCAGATATGATTGCAGGATATAAGTTATCGACTGGAGTGGAGAATCATCGGACAGCAACACACTCCATCAAACCCGAGCTGTTCTGTATAGAGTCAACATCTGCTTTGGGAACCAGCATGCGTGGTTTTGTAAGATCCCGCTGTTTTATGACCGGAAAGTTTGGTTTTGACTTCATGTCGTATTCCCTCCTTCTCTCCATCTGACTGCTGCCAATCACGCGCCTCACTCTGCCTTCAGCGCTGCCCCGAACAGTTTTGTGAAATCAGCCGCCCGTCTTTTCGGTCGCTTGAAGGCACCTTTCCACTCTTTCTACTCAGCCAAGTCTGACTGGGAACTGGGTTGTTGGGTATGGACCTCATGTCTTGTGTAGATCCGTCGGCCTGCAGCTACTTCCAGGAAACAGATGGGAATTCTGGGCCGCTGTTTTTCTGATCATAAGCACATCTGGATTAATTTCGGACTTCAGAGTTGGTCACATGTGGTTTGGTTTCCATATGGTGTCGTTTATCAATAATGCAAAGACCCTGATATACAGAAGTGCTGCCTCGGGCGTGTTTCATTAATTAATGAAAGTGTCTTAAATCCAGACCTTAAGTATGCTTTGAGAAATATTTGTTCCTTGTTTACTTCTGTATTGACTACTGGTTTGCTTTACTGGATTACATGCTGGTTTGTGAAGTGGAATACTATCTCCAACTCACAGTCACAGTGACGTCCACTATAAGAATTTCTCCGTCCGCAGACCCAGAATTTTACTAGATCAGTTTTGACATGACCTTGTCTTAAACTTTTAATATTTATAGATATTTGTGAGGCGTCCTGAAGAGATGTCACAATCAGAAAGCGTTGCATTGAACTCAGGCGTACTTAATTGATCCCGAAGTTGGATATTCAGTTACAACAGTTTGAAACATACATATAAACACCAAGAAAGAAATATAAAAAGAAGAATACAATTGTGTCTATAGAGTAAAAGTGTGATAATAGACCTGAAGTCGTGTTTCTAAATGAACTATTTTTTCATCTTCAATTGCAATAAATTAGTTATATTTATTAATTCCTTTTATAATATATTCTGTTCAGATCTTCATTAATGCTATTCTTTTTCCAACAGAATAGAAGTACAGCCCATTCAAAGGATATATTATATTGTCTGCTATGTGTACAAGTCAGGATGATTCGGCCTCTTTGACTTTTATTGACTTTTTTGGGGGGTAATAGGACAATCTCACATGATTAATTTACACAAATATGGCAAAGGCCATAAGGTGGGCATCTTTATGGCCTTTGCCATAGAGGGAACATGAGCTTTTACCCATGATGTCATTGGTATATTTTGGTTCCAAAGTGTTGTCATTCCTCTTCATCCAGATCAACTGACCTGCACATTTCAGCGTCACTGAGGGCTTTGGTGTCTCAGCATTGCCGTGGGATTCCTGTGCCCCTGAGGTGCCTGGTTTTGGATCGGCCTCAGATCGGCATCTGCTACTAACTGACTGATCTTAGCTTTCCGGCCAGCTTGTCCTCTTGTGTCCCTCTTTGCTCCCTGGTTTTTGGCTTCAAAGTAGAGACCAGTTGCAGAATGGATTGAATGTACTTCTGGTCTGGTGGATAATGACAGATTTGTTCGGGATTAATATCACAGACGACCTCCACAGTACTGCAAAATACTACACTTGGATCTTGGGTTAGTTCAATCGGTGGGATTGCTTGTACAACGCAGTGGATCGGGGAACTTTTTGGGTATATATAATTGCTGCGGGGGACGACAGCATAGGCCTAGTTTTGTGAACCTTTTTCTATTTTAGGGCTTCATTCAAAGTTTCCATGTGTCATGTGTTTTTATAGTTACAGATTTTTGGAAAATCGGAATGATTTTCATTAAAAGACTAACGGCTGAGCGTCTGATGAGGCTGACATGTTTGGTCAGGAAAAATCGGGTGTATTTTAAAGGGTTGGGGGTCTTCATTCAGCCATAGCCCTGTTTACTTTTTCAGCATCTGGGGAAATGACTGATGACATTTTTCTTGGTTTTGAGAGGCGGCAGCAATAATTGACTGACACAGTAAACCCTATACATCTACCGCCACATGAGCAATAATTTGCTGCAAACCTTTTTCTTCCACTTCTTTCCCTCACTCACATTACACACTACCCTATTTCAAATCTACTGCTGCCAACAAACGTTCTCCTATAGCTCGTTGTAGCAGTGATTCTCTCCTCGGTGTTGTTCACGTTGCTCTTATTGTTGCAGTTTCGTCACAGAAAGCTGCTGAGGAATACGAGACCGTGGAACAATTATTCTTCAACCACTATCAGAGATTAGCGGGAGGCTGTGATATTAACTTGCACACGGTGCTCTTTGGATGCAAATGCAGGAGTGGGAAAAAAAAAACGAGACAAAATCGGGCCCTGACCCTCCTTTGAAAGTTGTCGAGAGTTTGGTTATCGTTTCAGCCAGAGGAAGTTGCTGCCTGCATTCTGATGACTGCTCTCAGAGAGGCGTCTGCAAACACTCTAATTACGGGTCTTATTCCCTGCATGTGTAAGTCTATTGTTCATACGGGAAACTAACGTTAATTACCACTAGCTGCTGAGAGATGAACCTGATCGCACACCTAACTCAGCCTCGTTGTGAGTTTTACTTCAAAAATATTCTACCGAAGGAGAATGTGCAGAAAAGTTTATTGTACTTTCTTTTATAGCAAATCACAGATACAAGACAGTCAGAAGTGTAGGCAGCTTATCCCAGCACAAAAATAAGAGTTGTAGTTGTAGTTCTTGTTTTATCCCCGAAAAGTCGGGGTTATTCTGGAATCATGATCTCCGCCGGAGCATCCGCCACAGATCCTTTTTGTTTGCGCGACAATTCAAAAAGTATTTCATGCATCAATTCCAACTTTTATACGCACATAGGCTTTAGTGCGAGGAAGAACTGGTGTTATTTTGGGAAAGATCGGTTTTATATCTCTGACACTAAGGGGAGCTACAGCTCCAAGTGTTTCTGGGCTGAAATTTTTCCAGCCTTGGTCCGATTTAGTCCAAATTTGAGGAAATGATGTCGTGTTTTACTTTAATAGTTCATATTTTACTCACTAGTGGGCGCTTACTTCATAAAAACAACACAAAAATAAGAGTTTTCTGGACATAACTAAGAAATTAATCATCGATCATATTTAAAATTCATACCTACACCTTAGTGGGAGGAATATTGGATTGATTTTGGGAAACATTGGTCGTATATTTCCGACACTAGGGGTAGAGATTTATCTCCAAAAGTTCTCGGACCATTTTTCTCTAAAGTTGGTCCGATTTACACGTGTTCAATCGGAGGGGGTTGCTTGTGCAACACAGGGGATTGGGGACTTTTCGGGGCCTAGTGTTTGATTTTTTTTTCTACCTCTCATTCTTCCTCCAGCTTTCCTCCTCTCCCATCCTCTTTTTTGTCAGCAAAGCGCCATAACTAAAGATTCACAGTCTGCCCAGGACTGCCTGCTCAGTAGTCCCAAGACATTCTTTGATCTATGCAGTTCTTTATGGTGGTATTATATTTGACTGATGTGGAAATGTCTGATAGTACACTCTGTTCACAGATATTTATTTGCGAGTCAATGATGCGCGGGGGTTCTATTGATGCTAAATAGCCCTCAGCCCCTGATGATTTATGCTTTCTGCCGCTACCAGAAACTCTTGCATACACACTTTTTCCTCCAAACTCTCTCGGCACACGTGTTAATCGCTTTTTAACCGCTCGTGAGAATAAAAACGATCATGCTGCCATCAGCTGGTGTTAAAAAGCCTGCTTTTTAGAGCTGAACTTTGAACACCATCCACAAAATGCCAACAAAAATTCATTTTAATTATCTTTTTTAAGAATACAGCAGGGAAAGTGTCCAAACTCAGTCACGGTTTATTATTTTCAAAGTTTTTAATTGGCTGAAATATTCATCCAGCACTCAAAGAAATGTTATTATTATCAATTCTTTGTGTTTCAGCAGCCGACAGCGGCATCTAGATTTTAAATGGAGTGGAATGGCATCAAATGATTTCTACTTCTGCCAATGAGAACTGGCGGAAGTTAAGCAATCGTAGTCTTTGTTTGCGTGTGTGTAAGCGGGATAGGTCAAAGATTTCTGAACAGATTTCAGTGAAATTTTGCGGAAAGGTGGGCCCTGGGGAAAGGATTGGTCTATTCCATTTTTAGGCTTATCTGGTGTGTTATTTCTGCAAACCTCCATGTTTCAACATGGAAAAGGAATGTTTTACAACTCCACTGTCCACCCTCCTCCATGGTGCCCCAATGGGCGCATTGGAAAGCACAGCTGCCTCATAGCAAGAATGTTGCGGGTTCAAATCCACCTCTGACCATCCCTGGGGGCTTGTGTGGAGTTTGCATGTTCCCCAGCTCCCTCCCACAGTCCAAAAACATGCAGAATTGGTGAATTGGTGACTCTAAAGGAGCGAATGTGAATGTTGTATTTTTTGGACAGTAGCACTCTAGACATAAAAATCTATACTCCTGTGGAGTTAATGAGGGATCGCCGTTGAGCAAACATCAGTTGACAGCTATTGGTCATTTAAATAAAGCATAATCAATAAGATGATTAAAATTAAGATGCAATATTGGCAAACTGACTGGATCCGTGCCAAGTCCTGTGAAGTTCACCAAACGCCAAACTCGACACCTGGTTCTTTTTATATGCACCTTTAGTCGCCCTTATGTAAACACAAGCAGAACCCTGGGACTCCTCGGTTCATCTGTGATGCAGGCTGGGACCGCTCTGACCTTGGGCTCGCAATCCCACACACACACACACACACACACACACACACACAAATTCGGATGCACAGACATACTCAGACACTGACAACACGGTGCGCCTCCATCTTCCTCTCTCATCTACATTCACCTAAACACGCAGCTGCACCCAGACACAGTCACCGTCCCTCGTCCGTCTAAATTAGAACTAATAAGCAGGTGAAGTGTCTTTGGCGGTCCGACCATTAGCTGTGACCTTGGCTGGCTGTGGCTCCGAGTGAGAGACGATGCTCCGGGGGTACAAATAACTGGTCTGTGTAGCGCAGTTTTATGAACACATTAACAGAAGAAAATTCACAATGGTGCTCAGACTCTACAACACAGGTCTGAATATGATTCTGATGATGATGATGGAATTACTACTTCCTCATTGTTTGGAGCTAAAATTGCTAATACTGCCAAACTGGCAAATTTATTTTACTGGACAGGAGATGTGATTGGGTTTTTTAAACAAGCATAACAAGCGGTTGATTATTGTCTCCATCAGCTATAGATGCCTCTCATGCCGAATCTCTCTCTCACTATAAGAGGCCTGATCTTCCTCACTCTACCTCTGAAAAGTTTAAATATGACCATTTATTCCTCATAGAGGGAGCCATAACTTTCTACTTATGTTACTTATTCTTGCAATACATTTTGTATTTAATTTTATACTGGAGCCTGTACGAATTCAAGGTTGTTGTTTGTTTTTTTATCTATAGCCTCATCCACGACTTTGAGAGTGAGTGAGTCGTACTTCCTCTTAAGGGAGGAACAAGTCTAGTAGGGCAAACTGTGTAGGAGTTAGAGGCACAAATGGAATAAAGTGGGCTTTTATAAAGTTTTCATAATCGCACCATAATTGTGTTTTCTGAAAAAACTCCACCGATGGAGTCGTTGTTGGTTCAGTCTGTGGACACATCGTGTGGTCTACACATTCAAACACACGGGATTCAGACACCTTTTTAACAAGTTCGTGTCGCTGCAGGGGAGGATGCTGTCAAAAATAAATGCAATTGTAAAACAGATACCATCACTATTGTTATATAATTGTTTTCTGAATTAGTAGTTTAATAAATAAGAACAACTTACTAATTTGTGCATCCACCACCTGGACATCAAGAATAAACTCAACTAAACTGAATGTATGTGGTGAGAGAGGACATGCAGTTGGTTGGTGAGACAGAGGAAGATGTAGAGGACAGGGAAAGATGGAAATAGATGATCCACTGTGGCGACCCTTAAAGCAAACAGCTGAAAGAAGAAGACCTGAGCATTTTATATCTACAGAGGAAGTCCTCTTCCAAAAACGCCATTATGAACAAAACAAGAAGGTGAAGAGATGAGTGATGTTCTGATCCTGCAGATTGGACCTTTTTACGCTGCAATAACTATAAACCCAACACCTTTCACCAAACATTGGCAGGTACATCTGGAATGCACAGAGAGAAATCAGCAAAACCAACTCTCTTCATAGCCGTGTTTGATTCTCCGCCCACTCCTGACGGGAATACCGGACTCTTTAGTAACTAAATACTTTGCTCTCAGAAACCTTTCCTATCTTTTGGTGCTGAGTGGGTTGAAGAGTAAGTGATTTTAAAGCCTTTTTTGCCAAAACAGCTGCTGGCTGTGGCTGTAAATGAGATTAATGAGAGCCGTGAGAACGAGAAGAATGTTTTCTTGGATGGAAAAGCAAACCAGTGAGCTGAAAGACGCTAAAACTCTCCATCGGGCTGAGAACTGCCGAGTGCGTTTGCAGAGTTTCCTCCACTGCTTCATCATCTGCTTTGTGGAACTCATCTAGGTCAGGGGTGTCAAACTCAATCACAGAGGGGAGCAAAATGAATTACTGAATCCACATGGAGGTCAGGACTCAAATTGGCCACGTTTAATTTAAGGTATTATGACAATTTAAACTTGTTTTATTTACTCTCTTTATAGAATTCTGGACAAACCAAGGGAATAGAATGAAGTCCAATTACAGATAAAATTCCAAATACATCAGCATAATTAGTTTTTGTGTCTCCCTCCCTATCAGTAGAGTTTCAGGGAAAACATTTACAATGACAAGTTTTTATTCACCGCCAGAAAAATATATTTTTCAAGTCACATTTAAAAATTTTCTGGTTTTAATTAACAAAATCAACAAGAAAGAACCTTAAACGAGCCTCGGTAACGACTGGGTTTTTATTTAGCCGTTCATTTTGTTCTGCCGTCATGAAACAGTAAAAGTTGACTGTTGTTCCTCCTATCAGTTCCTGCAGCCAGGAGCAGCTGAGCCTCAGAAAACAGTCATGTGTATGAACAGCCTCCAGGTGCATTTCACATTAAATATAAGCAGCTTCATGTTTTTCTTGTTTTTAACACAACAGCCAGGACACATGTTAGACGCTGAAGAACGTGTATTCACTCGCCAGCGAGCGACTCATGCATTCATTGTTTCTCTTGACTTCTCTCGATTGACACACAGTGCATTCTGGGATTTGTAGTGGTCTGTGGGGTTAGGTATTAGATATTGTCTCATGGGACAAAAGATATAATCTTTTTGAGGGCCGGATGAGGCCCGTGGGCCTTGAGTTTGAAATGTCTGTTAGGTCATAAATCAGATAATTTTAAGCTAACTTCATCTGTTGCATCTTCAAATTAGGTTATCAAGGAGAACACAGGATTATATAATACCAAACATTGACTTCTGTATAAAACTCAAGTATTTTCTTGTTGAAGAGCCTTTTTTTCTTTCTTTTACCCAGGCAAAAAAAACAACACATGTTCCATGTCTCACAATTCTTGAACGTAACTAAAACAGGGATTTACAGCAGAAAGCAGATACATACGTTTGAGAGACAATAATGACTGATGCTGAGGGGGAGAGGAATAACAAACTGTCCGCCCCTTTGTCTGTTTGGGTGTATATAAACTACTGTTACACATGTTATAACAAGATGAAGCCCCGAAACAGTGAGATCGTATTAAAAAGTCCTGAAATAGAGACATAAGAAGAAATAACTCACTTCAGTATGAACCCTGTGCTGTGAGAAGTGAGTCAAACAGATGAAAGAGATCTCGGCGGTCGGAGCTCCTCTCGCAGGCGCTCACAGGTTTGACTTTTCCAGGGAAAGGTTCAGCTTCAAGCGAAGTCACTGCAACAGCTGCTGCTCTGGCTCGTATGTGGATGAAAGGTCTGAAATTTCGCTTTTGGCAAGTGCTGTTGTGACTCAGAATTTATCCTTTCCTGTCGAAGAAAACTCACAAGCAGGTTATCAGATGGCGAGAGGGAAATCCTCCAAAGAGGCCTGAAACACGGCGTACAGCTTTGTTGGACAGATTTATGAATCTTCAAGGGTCACATAATATTTTCCACCTTTTGTTGAGTTCAGCGGCAGGTGAGTGCTGACTGAAGTGAGATCTGTCAGTTCAGTGATGAAATGGCTTTTGGGGTATTTTCTCCATTTTATATCTTATACACTTTTTTAAACATTAAAAAAAATACTATTTCTGAAATTATTTCATTTCATTCATAGAAAATACTAGTTTTCATCCGATTGGCTCCACCTTTTGATAAAGAATGATTTTTTTGAATGCTATTTGACCCTTATTAAACTTTTTGGTTGTATGTATTTAATTAATTCTGTTTAATAAGTCATCAAAAGCTTTAAAATGTCAAACGATATCTTATTCACCAAATAGGACTTTCTCTATAGCTGTTGTTAATCCTTCATCCGCGGTGCCTCTTTTGACTTGTGGTGCCCCCCCAGGGCTTCGTCCTTGGCCCCTTACTGTTTACCAAATACATGCAGCCATTCTTAGTTCAGTCTATATTAACCTTGGGCCCCCATGACTGTCTCTGTCTCACCAGTTGTCCTGCCTAAGACGCTTTTGATAAGTATGAAGGACTGCAGATCGGGAACACCCGATAAGACTTGCAGATCTGAAGATGCTCTGACCTCCCCAGTCTATCCGTCACAACTTGGCCCATGTCACAGTCCCTCATACCTCACACTTACTCTCCTTTCCCGGTTCCATCTCATCAACTCTGTGGACAAAATGTTCACTTCCTCCCTAATATCTAATATGTTTCCCTCAAACCGCTGACAGGTGCTTGAATAGTGAGACAATCAGTGTTAGTTTAACTTCGTCTGCTGATGAAGATCACGTGAATCGTTGATTGGTGTGTATTCCTGGAACCGTTTGGTAGTTTTTTTGTCTCTAGCTCAGGGTGTGTGTCTTTTGTTCAATAAACGTAACGCACACATGAGTGAGAATTTCACACTTAAAAATCTATGCGTCTTTCTGATTTCTGTTTTCTCCCCCTCTCTTCTGTCAGAGTGCGGACCTTCCCTAAGGACTCAGCCCTACTGGGCAGGGACACCGTTCGGGCCCTGATGTACTACGCCTTGAAGGTCTGGAGCGACATCGCCCCTCTGAACTTCCATGAGGTGGCAGGAAGTGACGCGGACATTCAAATTGACTTCACAAAGGCCGACCACGATGACGGGTATCCCTTCGACGGACCGGGGGGCACGGTGGCGCACGCGTTCTTCCCAGGAGAGAGGTTCACAGCTGGCGATACGCATTTTGATGATGACGAGGCGTGGACCTTCAGATCACCAGGTGAGGATCTTTATTCTAGGTGTCAGTAGGAATACATGAATATATTATATTCATAAGATCTAAAAAAAAAAAACAGCGTGTGAATCAAAAGTATGAGAAGAACATGAAAATTAAAAGATGACGGGAGGCGATCGAGAATATCCTGGAAAACATCATAAAAAAATTTTCTCCGGGACTCAAAGCTTACTTATAAAATAAAAAAATGAAATATAGCGAAGACTTTGAAACCCTATCTATAAAAAAACTTGTAAATGAGGCTGAGCTCACCAAGACGTCTATAACCAAAACTAGAACACCGCCTGTAATTTTGAAGCCAAGCTGTGCCTCCACCCTTTGTAACTCCTCCAGATTGTATGATTAATATTTATGGCGATAGAACTATGAATATAACATACAGTTGCGTCAGATATAAGCTAATTAGCATTCATAAAAAAAAAGAAACTTTCCTTTTCACCAAACAAATTAACTCAAAAATGTTCCACTGTTAGCCGTTAAATATTTGTAGCAATTAACCAAAGTGATTAAATTTTCCTATTGATCCCTCTTGATTGTTTAATGAATCACGGGATGACTGATTTTAATTTCCCAACAGATTGGGATGAAGAAAAGAGGGAAAAGCATCGTAATTAGAGTATTTTCATCTGCTGCAGCAAAATGTATTTATATTTTTATTTATGGAAATGAAAAGCTAAACTAAGTAACTAAACCAAACTGACTGCAAAATATATTATTCTGCCCTCATAGTGAGGAACAATGTTGGAAAGTTAATTGATTCAAGTACACAGCTAGAATAAAATCACACCTTGATCTGAAAAGGCGAGAATGGGAGATTCTTGTAGTATTAGGGTGTAGTATTAGGGTGGAGAAGCTCCGTGAGGTCGGAGGGGCGCCTGGTCATGGAGGGCTTTGTGGGTGAGGAGAAGAAGTTTGAACTGGATACGCTGTGGGACGGGGGAGCCAGTGGAGGTTCTGGAGGAGGGGGGTGATGTGGTACCGGGAGCGAGGGTCGGTGAGGAGACGAGCAGCAGAGTTCTGGATGTTCTGGAGTATTTTTCTGGGTTTTTTTCCTGTTGGGCCGTAGAGGATGCTGTTGCAGAAGTTCATTTGGAATGTGATGAAGGAGTAGATCGGTCTCTGCAGCAGTGAAAGAGAGTGATGGACGCAGTCGGGTCATATCTTTGGAGGTGGAGGAATGCAGATGCGGTGACATGATTGAGGCGCTGATGTAAGGAGAGGTTTTTGTCAAAGTTGACGTTAAGGTTGCGGACATCGGGGGCAAAGAGTCGGAGTGGAGGTGTCGATGGTGAGGGGGAAGTTATGAGTGGTTTTGGTGAGAGAACTGGGACCAAAGATTGTCATGTCAGACTCTTAACAGCTGGGTTGGAGGAAGTTGGTGTGCATACAGGCTTTTATTTCAGTGAGGGTGGAGTGGGATGTAATGATGATGGATTTAGTGGAAATGTAGAGCTGGATGTCATCAGCGTAACAGTGGAAGTGGAGACCGTGACGGTAGTAAATTATACAGATTGTTCATATGTTCAGTGTAGGCTAAGTTAACGCTAGCTGAGTTGTGACTTAGGTGGTGCATAGACGTGGGGGAGTTATGTCGAACGCCCCTCCCCCTTGATGTTCCTTTGGAACTGTAGCTAGGAGCTCAGTGGGCTGAACAGAGACGCTGAAGTGGAAGGCGCAGGAGACAAGCGGCTACAGATTATTCGAGAAATACTTTAAATGTTGTAGGTAGATTGAGAGGGTGAAAATAACTCCGACATTAATGGAGAAATCTACAGGATTTTTTCCTAAACCTTGGCTACTGTTGTGCCTTGGCTGACGTAAAGCGTCTTTTCTTAGTTTCATTTTGTTTCAAATGCTGCAAAACATGTAGGCAGAACCTAACTTTCTCCCCTGAAGGAGGTAATAAGAAAAAAAACTGTCCTCCTGTGAATCCGACTTTTTAGAAAGTATTCTGTGGAGGTACTCTAACCCTCTATGTTCCTTAAAACCAATAAACGTCAATGAAACCAAGCTCGTGCGGTTTACCTCCGCCTTTGGTTGTATAGAAATCTTTGAAGACGGACAGAGATCATTTAAAAAAGATAGCGCTATCTCTACCCCTCAAGGACAGGATGTTGCTCTGGCAATCTTTCTCAAACTGTTCCTGTGAGGCTGTGCATTCAAATACCCGAAGCAATTATGTGCATACCTCCAGGCCAAGGTCCTTCATGATTGGAAAATTTCAGATAGGCTCTTTCCTACTTCTTGTTGGAAACCAGCTTTACATTTAACGGTCCAAGCCTAAAGCTACATGCTATTTAAAATATTTCAGCCTGACATTTAGTACACTTCAAAAAATCACCGCTGCAAAGACTTCATGAGGAAGGAAGGGCGTTCGATTAATATATAAGATACTAAAAAATACACACTGTGTTTTGGTGAGAAATATCAGAGACGACTTCTTGTCTGTTTACAAGAGATCGTCAATACAGATCATTTGAAAAATATCTAGAATACAGCAGAACATAATTCAACCCCTAAATCCCTCCTCACTGAGGAAAAACAAACAAACTATGGAAACATTATTTATTTTTATATTTTATTTCTTTGAAGCATTTATTAATTTAATACCTTAGAAACTGTAAATGTACTATAATATGTCTAATTATTAGGTCAAGCAGGTTTTTAAACAGTTAAGCTATCGTTAGCTTAACTTGCTATGTTCGTCGGGGTAATGAAGTTTGAAGTACGTGATTACGTTTGTTGTGCCGAACGTTTTCGGGGTTGAAGAGACGCGTTATTCTGTCCTTACTGGTGTTACACATTGCGGGCTTTGTGTTTTCTGGTTTACATGCGAGATGTTTTGGAGCCGCGTTAGCTCATGTTTGGTGAGCATCTACGCCACATGCGTGCAACCGGCCTCAAGTGAGGCTGATCGCCCGATTGCCTAATTCATAAAAGTGAGCCTCCCGGCGCCGATTGATCGGCCTCTTAATATTTCATAATTAAATGTTGTATTTCATAGAAAACAGTCAATTTTAATTAGATTATGTCAACATTTTGGCAGGTTATAAAACTATTTTTTTGGTTGTATCTAGTTACATATTAAAACACGTCACATGCTTTAATATGAAAAATAAGAAATATAAAGCAATGGTTCATGCCTCCTACTCTGTGGAGACTGTGACTTGTGGTGTCCCCCAGGGCTCCATCCTTGGCCCCCTACCCTTTCGCATATTCATGCTGCCACTGGGTCATATTATAAACATGTTCAGGTTCTCATTTTTCAATCAGAAGTAGGGACTCAAAATGGGCTCAACCAAACAGTTGAGCAGGACATTAAAGGGTTAAGTTGGAGTCTGGGTTTTGACCTCATCACTCGCTGCAAATATGTTTACTTAGGGATTTTGGTGAGTGACTTAGTGCCTTATTGAACTCCCTATGGGTGGATGCTGTGGTGATGATGGGGCTCAAAGTGCTGACAGAAATATGCGAGCAGAGCGGCGGCGGAGGCGGTATTGACAGGCAGAGGAAGACGGGGTCAGTTATTGCTGTTTAAATAAATGCCACATTGGGAGAGTCTGCCTGATTGCAAAAATGCAGTGTGTGTGTGTGTGTGTGTGTGTGTGTGTGTGTGTGTGCGTGCGTGTGTGTGTGTGTGTGTGTGTGGCGTCAGGGATATTATGGAATCACCGTGTTAGCATAATAACTCAAAATCCATTTCATGTGTCACCCTTAAATTTAAGACCACATAGACCTTAGAGCGAGGAAAGACTGGATTGACTTTGGGAAAGGTTGGTTATATGTTTCTGACACTAGGGGGAGCTTTATCTCCAAAATATTTCAGGCCATAATTTCTCAACCATTTGTCCAATTTAGTCTAAATTTGGTGCGTATGAATCGACTCGAGGAGATTTAGCTTGTAAATATTAAATTTAACTCTAGTAGTTCATATGTTACTCACTAGGGGGAGCTTTATTTACAAAGTAAACTGTCTTCCAGATATAACTCAAAAACTGTTTCAAGTATCAAGTTAAAATTGTATACCCTTATAGACCTTAGTGGGAGGAAGAACTGGATTGATTTAGTGAAATGTCAGTTGTATATTTCTGACACTAGGGGGAGCTTTATCTCCAAAATGTTTCAGGCAATAATCTCTCAACCGTTGGTCCAATTTAGTCCAAATTTGGTGCGTATGAATCGACTTGAGGAAATTTATCTTTTATGTTTTCATATTTTCAGACAAACTTCAAATTTGATTTGAGGAGTTCAGTCAGGGGGACTCCTTTTACAACGCAGGGGATTTGGGACCTTTCGTGAATATACCGTGGCGGTCAGGGTGAATTCTGGTTACTCTTGTGAATTCTGAACCAATAAAAACATTCAGTTTAAAGTAAATTAGTAAAAAATCCTACAAAAAAGTTTGTTTTATTATTATTTTTATTTGTCATGATGTCATAAGTCTGCTGCTCAGGAAGAGCATCTTCTTCTTCTTCATCGGTGTTTTCCTCATTGGTGGTTTGCTTATCGATTGTCTGCTCATTGTTTGACAGTGAACTGTGTTAAATAAATAAACAGTTTCACATTTCCATTTTTGCAGAGCAGCCATCCTGTGTGTTCATTAGCTTCAAGAACCATTTCTTCTGGCGCCGCCAACTTGCCTAATTTAAAACCCAATCCTCACAGCAGCAGCCGAGGCCGACTTAGATTCCTCTAAATAAATTTTTGATGTGAATAAAACAGCTCTTACGCACTTTGCCCTGGGCAGACCATAACCACAATGAGGAGAACCAGTCCAAACACACACACACACACACACACAAACACAGACAGAGTCTAGCTGAAAATAGAGTTTTATTTACCTACCGAGCCGGACCAGAACATTTTCATGAGCGATATAATCATCTTATAATCTGCCTCTATCCTGGAGGATAAGTATTATGAAATTGAAGTGCAGCGGCGTCGAAGATATGATTGAAGTCTTTGCTCATCCATCAGGGAGAAAAGGCAACTTCTTTTTTTTTCGACTATAAAAACTGCTGCTCGGTTTTTATTTGGATCGGAGTTCCAAATTTAAGGTACCATAAATCCAGACGATATGAATCTGACTTGTGTTTATCTTCACTTCCTGGGAACTCGCAGCCTATAGCCGTTTTAAAAAAAACGCATGGATCCGATTTAAATTCTTTGGACACATTTATACACGCGTGTCTGTAGATTCAAGTCGTTTCCTCCTCAGGACCATTAATTTCATGATTAACTTCCTCTTTGAGATTTATTAAATAAGGGTTAGACTCCCAGCTGCACCGGCGCGTGGAATGAAATTAAACTGCCACTGCACTTGTCAATAATATACAATATGAGCAGCGACATCATCACTCCGACAGGAACAATAGACTCGTAGACTCTCTCACCACGTACAAGAAGACATCGCCATGAGATTGTTTTATATATAATGTCAACCTGTTATCTGTTGTGTAATTGTATCCCTGAAAAGTCAGTGAAGTTATGGAATCATCATCGATATCTCAAAAAGTATTTCACGGATCATGATAGAACTTAGTGCGAGGAAGGACTGGATTGATTTTTGGAATGGTGGGTCGTATGTTTCTGACACTAGGGGGAGCTTTATCTCCAAAAGTTTTCAGGCCTCAAATTTCCACCTGAGGAGATCTGTCATGTACTTATCATACTTTACTGTCTTTGTTGGGATGTTTTTTTTTTGTTTTATGAACAATATTGTGGACATAACTTCACATTTAATTAGACCAGTTACATCAGGGGGTTTGCTTATACAACGCAGGGGATAGGGGACCTTTCTGGGATATACTCTTGCTGTCATGGACGACAGCATAGGCCTGTTGAATTACATAAAATGACGATAAAACTTTTTTTTTTTAACCTACACTGTAAAAATTGTCTTTAGAAATGACAGTAAAATGCCGTAAAACTCAAAAGAGTTTATCATTGTGATAAATAGGGGGATTTTGGCAACTTTAATTTTGGAAAATTAACAGAAAAACATCGTATCGTTAAAAGCAAGTCATTACCATAAAAGTTTTAGTCTGTATGAAAACGTATAAACCAACTTTGACCATTTTTGCAAGGGAATATCATCATTTCTACAGAAATAAGATGCTAAAAATATGGTATCTGTGAAACAATGTTGATTTCTAGATTATAATTCTGAAATTATTGTAATTTACAGTCATTTTAAAAATTCTGCCAGTTGCTGCTGGTATTTTTCCATCAATCACACAGATTTATTTTTTTACATTGTATCTCATCTGGCCTGAAATGCCTCAGGGCGAGCTGGAGGGTGTTGCTGAGGAGAGGAACATTGGGAAAACCCCTCAGCCAGCATGATTTTTACAAACTGCAAACAGTTTTTCTCACAATAAGCTTTGACTCATTTTATTACATTTCAATATATATCCAAACCTGCAAGGTGCTGCTCTGTGACCCACCGATCATCATCCTGTTTAATCCCCAACGAAGGAAGCGAGGTGTTGGCTTCGTTCCAGCACTTTAAACGCAGCCCATGACACAAAGCAGGACTGAAGGTGACGCTTTATTGCTTGGAGGGTAATAATGTGAGTCGGGCAGAAGCTGAGCAGAGGGGAGAGGGGAGAGGGGAGAGCAGGGTGCTGAGGGAGAGTCGAGTTTGTCCGAGCGAGATGAAGTTCTACGCTGGGCTGACGAGAGACAAAGGTCGGAGAGAGGCTGCAGGTGAAGGTGCAACAGGATTAATCACAACAGACGGACTACTAGGTACTACAGCCGGGCGAGGGTCTAGAGTGACAGAGTCCTTTTAGGAGTCTCAGTAGTTGGTAAATCTGCTAAGATCTCAACCACACAGATACAGTCCCATTCAGACATAAGACAGTTCCTAATTATATCCCACATAGACCTTTAGCGCGAGGAAGAGCTGGAAGGAATTTGCGAAAGGTCCGTTTTATATTTCCGACACTAGGGGGAGCTATATCTCCAAAATTGTCAGGCCATAGTTTCTACACTGTTGGTTTGAGTTGGTCCAAATTTGATGCACATGAATCAAATGCAGGATATCTTTGTTATATACATCGTATTAAACTCTAGATATTCATATTTTACTCACTAGAGGGTGCTTTCTTTTCCTTTTTTATTATATATTTTTTTTTTTTACAAAAAACACTCTTTTCCAGACATAACTCAAAACCCGTGCGATGAATCTCTTACAAATTCTGTAACCACATAGACCTTAGTGCAAGGAAACACTGTATTGATTTTGGGAAAGGTCTGTTTAACATTTCTGTCACTGTGGGAAGTTTTAGCTTAAAAAGTTTTGGCCCATACTTTCTCAACCGTTGGTCTGATTTAGTCTAAATATATATATATATATATATATATGTATATATATACATATATATATACACACAACACAAATTCATGAAAAATTCATGAAAAAAGGCAATAAAAGAGCCAAAAAACAAAGAAAAACAAGCAGAGAAATAAATGTTGACAGTGACATTTAAATGACATTTAGACGTGAAACCAATGTATAAAGCCCTGATTTAAAGTTGCTGATTTTAGCAAACATCAATTTCCCAGGAAGCTTGTGCCATAGGTGGGGAGGACATAAACTAAATGCTGTGTGGTTGTGATGCTGAGAACACTTTGTAAGCCTGTCCCAAATGACCTGGGGGTGGGGAGGGGGGGTTCTGGATGCTGGGACCATTTAGTGCTTTATGGACGAGTAACAGGATTTTAAAATCTATCCTTTGAAGCCCAGGAAGCCAGCGCAGTGATTTAAGGCGCGGTGTAATGTGCTTACCTCTCTTGGTCTTACTGAGGAGTTTGGAGGAAATACAGGAGGAGAGAGTAAGAGAGAGAGAGAGAGAGGGAGAGGGAGAGAGAGAGAGAGAGAGAGGGAGAGAGGACGTTCTCTGCAAACCAGGCACAGGTGGCGGCCATGACACCGGCTTTAAGCTATATGAAAAAAAACTACAAGTATGTCCCTCAAATATCCGGATAAAATATGGATTCCAGAGTCATTATGACTGGAGATACTGTGAGGTGACCATAATAAAGCCTTGAATCACATCAAATGAAAAGGATGGCCTTTGGCGGGTTGTGCTTCCTCTACCACATGGCACGACGTCCTCATTAAACTTGTAGCTCAGCACTGCAGGCCATGTTTGAAGAACTCCGAATACATCAGTTTATATCCAAGGTAGGCTCCCAATATATATGATTTATAATATTTACTGTGCATCAAAGTAATGAGATTCTGGTAGAATCTCTTATTAAAACAAAGTCCTTTAGTTGGACTCCTGCTCGCTGCCATCATTCTTCTCTCTCTCTCTCACTCTCTCTCTCTCTCTCTCTCTCTCATTTCTTCTGCTGCAATGGTCTAAACTCAACGATTCTTATTCATCCGACCAAACCTCTAGGCTCCGGCTTTGTCCACAGGCATCGGGGCTTCTTGTTCGCTCGTCCTCTGATGGACCATGAATGCAATGACACGGTGCCTACTTTGTTCCGAATCCCTCTTCTCCCTCTCGCCCTCGATCCCTCCTTTCATCCTGCCCTCCTCTCTGCAGCAGGTGCGACTGTAGATTAGAGATGGC
Source organism: Lophius piscatorius (assembly GCA_009660295.1). NCBI lineage: Eukaryota > Metazoa > Chordata > Actinopteri > Lophiiformes > Lophiidae > Lophius > Lophius piscatorius. The sequence goes on along the minus strand of VRLP01003257.1, from coordinate 30,011 downwards.
ATTTGGCGTCGGGGCAACCCGGGTGATGTCAGCACAAGCGCTGCTCTCCGCTGGTCCTTTGTCTTTTGACTCCCACTGTGGAGCCGATATCAGGTTAACCGAAAGCGAGCAACTCTGAGCTAGCTTAGCGTCACACGCTAAGCATTAGTTTAAATTTTTTGCAAAATCTAAACCCCAGGTTTCTGTCTCACTCAGCGGAGCCACACTAGGAGTTTTTTGGAGGCTTTGCATTTTCCTTTCTAGTCAAACATTGAGGGGAAGGTGCATTAATAGCCTGCGGCCTCTTAAGGTGTCTTTCCACACTCAGGTTTTTTTTGACTGGCAGCCCAGGGGCTCCGGTGGCATTACCATAGTTATCTCACTTCACCACATGCCCGACAGCGGTAGCAGCCACCAGAGCTGCCTGTCACGCCGCTTAACTCGCAACCTATAGAGTTCACTTACAACGGGGAACAACAGTTGCTTCCACAGAAACTGCAACTGAAAAGCAGCAAGGAGATCTACGTCAAAGGCGAAGCGCATATACGGGCAGGTTAAATTCAAATAATCATGTCTTGTGTTTGACTCCACGTATATTTCAGCCTCTCGCGTCCTTTCATGTGTTGTTTGCTCTTGGTGTTCCCGAAAGTTGCAGAATCATTTTTCAAACGTCGATAGCGAGGAGAGAAGAGCTGTGTGTCTTAGATTATGAGTCTGTAATTTTCTTTTCTAATTTGCTACTCTACTGGACAGGAAATAAACTAAGGAAATATGTTCGTAGCCTGCAGTAGCTGTTTGTTTGATTGATATGGCTTCAGCAGAATAGCGAGGGGGAAATTGCAGGGGGGGGGTTTTATTCCGGTGTTCAAACATGCATTACTGAAAATGCAAATACGGTAAACATTTACATTTACAAATAGCTGAAGAGGGACACACGGGGGAAAAAAACACAACAAAAAATAACCAGCCCAGCGTAGGCTGTCGCCCCCTGACAGCACCGCTGTATCCCCCAAAAACCTCCAATCCCCTGCGTTGGAAGCAATACTCCACAAATATAATGAGAGAAAAAAAATAGAAAAACTGTGCTGCCCCAGTGAGTAAAGTATAATACAAGATCTCCTCGAGTCGATTCACATGCATCAAAATTTAGACTAAATCAACAGTTGAGAAATTCTTCTTCTTCTTTTCCGTCTTTCGGCCGTTCTATTTCGGGGTCACCACAGTGGATCATCTGTTTCTAACCAGAGTGACAGCTGGTACCCTGCTGGTTAACGGTACCATATTTCACACCCCGGCCCTTCCTGACACTAAACCATCTATTACTTGGGACCAGAACTAGAAGTACACTGATTTGGGATTATGACGGCGAAAACTATTGGAGATAAAAGCTCAAAAGCCCCCAAATCATTCCAGTTCTTCCTCATACTAAGGACTATGTGGGTCTAAAATTTGAAAAATGATCCATTAAATGGCTATTGAGTTATCGCATTAACACGAAGGATCTACGGATGTGACAACCCTAGAATATCCTGGACTTTTTTGTGAAATGATAAGATAAATATATCATTAACTCCATATGGTTCCACTCATGATCCAAGTGGGTCCAGACACGGTTATGATTATGGTGGATGTTTTCTCCTTCCCCTCCTTCAGACTCTCACGGGATGGATCTGTTTGCGGTTGCGGTCCACGAGTTTGGTCACGCCATCGGTCTGGTCCACACCTCGGCCATGGAGTCCATCATGAGGCCGTACTACCAGGGCCCCGTCGGAGACCCGCTGAAATACGACCTACCCTATGAAGACAAGGTCCGCGTCTGGCAGCTCTATGGTAGGAGGGGACATAATCTGCTCTGCTGTTGGTGCGTGCATGTGTGTGTGTTGTCGTGTACAGGTGTGTGTGTGTGTGGGACAATGAAAAAATTGATGAGCTCTGTACAATGTGCATATTGATTAATGAAAACATGGATTGCCGATGACCTCGTCACACCATTTACTGATGAAAGAGCTGCAGAGCGACACAAATCATCCTTAAGACAAGAAGTGAGTGCAGGGAAAATCTTTGACGGACAAGAGTGGGAGGAAGGGGGATGAATCAAAGTTAATTAAACGGAGTTCAGACGCAGAGACAAACAAAGAGCGAGCTTTTCGCTTATTGGGGTATAAAAAAAATAATGCATAATAATGCAAAACAGCAGGAAATGCTATAATAAATCACAAGCAGTAGAATATATGGTGACCTGGTTTCCAGTTTGTGGATCACTTGTTATTAGACTAAGATGTACCTCACAGAGCCCAGGTCTGTGTCTTTTAAACTAATTGAATTATATAATATTAGGCTTATCTTTTCCCGCATATTTATTCAATCCCGACTCAAACATCCTCCCTAGGTGTCAAGGACTCGGTGTCCCACACAACTCAACCTGGCCACCCCTCCCAGACAGCGGAACCTCCGGTCCTCCTCGACCTTCCTGAAAACAGATCCACTCTCCTGTAAGTAAAGCCTTCGCCATCCTTTCAGTGGACTCAACCGGTGGTGCAGCCGAGCACAAGAAATAATCCACTTTAACACCTTAATCACTAATGTCTCATTCTCTCTCTCTCTACCCCCCCCTCCTTTACTTTTCCAAGCCCTGACAACAATCACATATACATGGTTCATTTGTTGGTGCTGTTCCCTTCCCTCAGGCAGCCATTCTCTCCATCTTTGGTAACGAGGGTGTAATGGAGGCTATAATGAATTTCCTCTACATATGAATACAAAGGCAGTCAAACGAAAAAAATATACACTAGTAGTTCTGCATGCTGCCTATGGACCGGATTCCCAGACTTAGACCCGAGCCCACGACCTGTACCAGCTAAGCCCAAGGACTTATATTTTTTTATATTTTGACAAACAGTTGTTTGAGCTACCTGCTCTTTTAGCCGTCATTTAGCTATTTCAACCAGTGGTGGGCCATCAGTCTTCAAACCTGGGCCTTCAGTGCTATACTCCTGCAATTAAGCTTCCCTCAAATAACTTCAGCGTGATTCTTCAGCTACAGGCTGCTGTCAGATTACATAACCGGCCCATATCCAAAGAAACAGAAACATTTATCTAGTGGAAAACAATGTTAAAATGAGGTTCAACACCAATGAGGGATAAACGCAAACTGCATTGAGACGCACTGAAACCAGCACCGTGAAATATTGCTGCCTCACTAATTGACATCACATATCTCATTACTTACTAACATTCTCTCAACAACATCTACTCACATTTACTCAAAAGAACAGAAAGAAAGCAAGAATGCCATAAAATGTAGGTAGGATTCAGCAGGTTTCTCTCAGGCTCCAGCCAAGCTGCCTTCACAAACATACTTCAATGAATCTGGACCTCATTCACGCCACAACAGCAACAACCACCAAAACCAAGCAATAATCAACAGATAGCTGTTCCTCATTTGAAGACAAAGTCCGTCCTCCTTTCTATCTATAAAAGAATATTTCCATAGCACGGTTGTAGAGGACACCGGTGCGTTTCAGTTTCTTTTCCATTGGCATGGAGGTCCTATTTCTCAGATATGTTTAAATTTGTTGAAAATAATCGCCCAGCAGGAGCAGAGGATATAAATGAAGCGCCTTCCTGTGAAATACTGACGCAGGACGAGCCTACTTTAAGGACACACTAAAGCCTACCTACTGGTCATTACAAGCAACTTAGCTGAAGAACTAGGGCGAAGACTATAAATCAAAATGTGATCGGTTAATTCAACGGTCACTTCCTAAAAAACACACAAGGTCTCTCCTGGAGTTTAAATCGAATCAAATCAGTGATCAAGATCTAACCTTTTACGGACTGGATAACTCTGTTTTGATGTTTTCAGGACAGTAACCCTTTCTCTTCTAAAAAAAACAACAACAATTAGAGATAGAAAAGAATGATTATTAAATGAAAGACATTAAATGTGACATTTGAAACGCTGATTCGTTCAGCCTTCACTGAAGGCCTTGACGGCCCTGAGGGTTCCCCTCTGGTTTCAACTATGCGCCCATTAGTTGTAGATTAGTGTTTACTCTTCTTGCCGGATTTCCAGCACGCTTGTCTCAACATGTGGTGTTAAGCTGCAGCTGAATGTGGATAAACTGATTTAATCAAGTCATAATTCACGTCTAATCAAAGTAATTAAGCAACTCCACAATAATTCCACGTACCCCCCTGTCATCAGCAGGAGAGCTCCCTCGGGTATAAGTGCCTCCGGTTGGGAATCCCTACTCCAGGAAAGACAAACAGTGTGGAAATCGGCTTAAATGTCGCACACACTATTGTCTGTGGTCCATGAGCTCATCACTATGTGCTCAGCATTAATATTCCCAGTGTCGCTGCTTTGTGCAGGTGGAAAAGCTGATGGATCACCATACTATGTCATTTCATGCTCTGGCTACATTAAAGCACACATTTTACGACCATCTGGGCATGTAATGATCATCTTTGTGGGCGCTCCAGAGAGTGATGATGCAGCAGTCTGAAGCGTACGCGTCAATCTTAAGGCCCGACACCTCATTTGATTTGGACTGCGAACATTATGTGCGCCCTTAATAGTAATACATGCAAAGTATTAAGTAATATATGCACACGTAATAACTCAACCGAAACTGCCAGAAATATATAATTATTATAAGTGAGACTCATTCACTTCCACCGCGTGTTTCAATGTCTGTGATGTCATCGGCGCCTGCGCGATGATGCACAGCTGATAGAAGCTGTCGGGATAAGATGTACACATGTTGCAGTACCCCAGTTTCTTTCATACTACTCCAGATAGGCTATTCAGGTTTCTCAAGATAGAGTTGATTATATGTGTTTGGCAGTTTTGGACGAGTTAATACGTGCTTGCTATTCATAGCGCGCTATACGTGCTGACCCACGATGACGATAACAATAAAGTTACAATAATGTTCCATTTGAAAAAAAAAAAATTACTATTACGTTGGTTCGTACTGGAAGAAAATGAAACAAGGGAAAAATTCCGGTCAAGTTCAAAGTGCTTTAAAAACTAATTTTGTTGGTGAATATATATATATATACTGTCTATATTCACAACTGATATATAAATATATATATATATAAATACTGTATAATTATACATACACATAGATGCGTATGTATATTAATAAAGTATTAATATAGAAATATACATATATACAGTATATAAATATTGTATAAATATACATAGATATGCATAGAGTTACAAACTATATATAGTACAAATTGTGTATCGTACATTTTATAGACGGAATGTTCCCTTTCAACAGTGGTTAGTAAAGCAGTGAAGTTTCAAGTTATCCACTCTACTGTCGTATAAATGTTGATATGGTAATTATTCTGAGAGATTGCTTTAAAAGTGAGTTAACTGTATCCTGATGTGTCTCTTGAATTAATAGGACGGACAGTTTTTTCACATATGAGAAATATCTAATCCTTGTGGACCTCCACGTCTTTATTCATGCTAACATATAGAGACTTTCCTATATACCGTTTCAAACTAAGCATTTATAAACTCCTCCTTTCTCCACCTCTGGTGTGTTCACCACCTCCATCGGTTCAGGACGCACGTTAACGCCGGACTCTTGTTTGACAGGAGCCTCAAACGCTGGGCACTATCCATGCTATTATGTTAACAGATCCCTGAATGGAGGTCTTTGTTGAGAACATGAGGGTGACCTCCCACTCAAAGAGGGAGCCCTGTCATGCTAATGGCTTCCTCATTGGCAGGCCGACCACGTCAGTGCTTTAAATCACATATTAGCCCTGGGAATAAATGCAGAGGGAGACCTCACCGTGTCAGCAGGAGAGCGTTTCAGCCCATGATTGAAGGAAACACCTGCATCTGCATACATCAGGCTCTTTCAGCAAGGGGATGCAATATACCCTAAACAGTATAAAAGCAAAAATTGAATGAATGAACTTTAACTGGTTTGGGTCTTTTTTTCATTTAACTGCTTAACTGCTGTGACAAAGTGTCGGACCCCCTCTACAGGTTTCTTCTATTTTTAAAGTCCTGCTAAAATGATTGGTTGAGCACATTTTGAGTCAATCTTTCTATTTACAAATGTGTGCCACTTGACTGAACCTGTTTATAATTTCACCTGGTAACAGCATGTATATGCCAAACTGTAAGGGGTCCGTGATAGAGCCCTGAGGGACACCACTGGCCAAAGGTGCCAGAGAGGAGGAGGCATCAAAAATGACCTTTGAGGAAATAAAGGTCGATAAATAGGTTATTTTTGGGTATTTTAAAGTAAGGTGCCAGACAGGGTCTAGTACTGTCGCTTTCTAAAGACATTCTTTACTAAAAGGTCGAGCTAATCTAATTAAAATACAAACCTTTCACCATGAAATAATTTTGTGAGTTGTTTTCTTTTAATAAAATATGCAAAGTTGGTTTTTTTCTTGCAGAGGACATTTAAGGGTTAATATAAAACAAAAGCAACCACAATATGCAAGTTTTAAACTATAATTTTATGTATCTCATGCACAACGCAATGACACCTGCTGTAATGAATGATGACTTTAACTTCAAATGTTTTTCTCTGTAAAGACTTCAAGTCGTTGAAACGTACATTCTGAGTTTTGGTCAGAACATTCCTGCACACACCTGCTTGAACCATCCACATAGCACTTCCTGTTTACCAACTGTCCCATCTCCATTCTGTAGTTTCTTATAATTGTATCCTCACATTGTGACATCCGTTGGCCAACTGTATAGAATCTGTCATTAATTGCTTGATCTCCACCATATCTTCAAATTCCTCAGCTGAAGGATGATATCTGAAACGTTGGAATAGCGATCTGAAACATTGGTGAAACTGAGATCGATCTACTTGCAACGTTTTTTTTTGTTTTCTTTTTTTAGATGCACCATTTTTCCTTCTGTCTTTGCTCCTGAAATGTTTGGTGGAGCTCAAAAAACGAACAAACGATAGTCCACTTCCACTATCCTACTGTTAACCTTGTACCATTGTCTGTGAGTTCAACCTCAAGTGCAACCCAAGCAGAAGAACGCAGAAGAGAAAGTCCATCTCCGAAAGGCTCAAAAGGAATAAATTAAAGTTTTGAAGTGGCCTCTTCAAAGCCTGGATCCTGGATTGAGATGATGTGGCGAGACATGAAAAGAACAGTTGATGCTCACAAATCCGCCAACGTGGCAGCTCTAAAGAAGTTCTGCAAAGAAGAGCCGGCCAGAAGTTTGATTTCAAGTTTATCCGGAGCATTCGGTTGCAGCTAACTGGCACAACGAGCTATTCACTGCTTTTTTCACACTGGGGATTTGCTGTTTCGGCTTATTTCATAGAATTATCAACAAAAACGTGTAGATTTTGTTTACTCAGGTTGGTTTCTTTTATGTTGAATTTTGTTTGAAGCCTCGACCCATTTTAGTCTGAGCTGCACGGAAAAATGGATTAAAACAGGAGGTTATCAAATGTTTTTTGACTGAACTGTATATAATCCCTAGACTTTGAATTCAACGTTTGTCATGTTTGGGGTACAAGTGGAATTTGTCGTCCTTCCACTTACTTAATTTTCCACTTTTCTTGTTCTACCTCAGGCTGACACGAGATGCTCCGGACCGATGCAGCGGCCATTTTGATGCCGTTGCCATGATTCGAGGGGAGGCGTTCTTTTTCAAAGGTATTCAAGCTTAAAAGGAGAAAGTGAACAGTGTGACAGGTAGACAGCGAGGTACCGAGGTAGAGGAGAGAATAGAGGGTGAATGGGGTGAAATAGTCAGAGATGGGCTGAAGCGATCTACAGAAAGCCAAGTAAATGTTGGCTCTCAGAGAACTTCCCAACTCTTACAACTTCCTGTCCCTCACAGGGAAGTATTTTTGGCGTCTAACTCGAGAGAAGCACCTGGTGTCTCTGCGTCCTGCTGAGATACATCGTTTCTGGAGGGGTCTTCCACCCAATCTGGACAGCCTGGACGCCGTGTATGAGAGGCCTGGGGACCACAAGATAGTCTTTTTTAAAGGTAAATATCTGACTGTAAGAATCTCTCGCGTAACTCCAGGAGATGTACTGCTTGTAATTCTCAGTAATTATTTGACCTCCTTCAGGTCTAAAGTACTGGGTGTTCAAAGACAACATAGTGGAGGAAGGTTACCCTCGTTCAATCAGTGACTTCGGCCTGCCGTCGGAAGGAATCGACGCCGCCTTCGTTTGGCTGCACAACGACAAAACCTACTTCTTCAAGGACAACCACTACTGGCGCTACGACGACCACCTGAGGCGTATGGACCTGGGCTACCCCAAAGATAGCACGCTTTGGAAGGGGCTACCGCTAAACCTGGACGATGCTATGAGGTGGTCTGACGGTGAGTAGTCATGTTGGCATGGTGAGTTGGCTACTTTTTCACAATGACAAAGTTATTGTGAAAAAGTAAAAGCTCCCTCTAGTGAGTAAAATATGAAGTATTAGAGTAAATTAATATATATTAGAGTGAAAGTTTATCAGTATCGCCCTGATGTCCTCGCACAAGTAATCCATATTTGAGGACATGTTCATGCTCATTAACATTGTTTATAAGGATCCAATTTTCATGCTACATCAAGCGATTTAAGTCAACATTCTGAATTGCTTTAGAGTTTCTTCATTCTTACACTTTCCTCGATAGCCGCCATCTTGCCTTCCAACTGATCAGTGCGTTATCATAGGTGGCAGTCAAACCTGTCCAGATGTGAGGACCACAGGCCTGAGTTCTATAAGCTGCATGAAAGGACAACGGTCATGTCCTCTAATGAGACCAGTGGGTCTCAGGAGGTTAAAATATATTTTTATGATGGATTGAGGAGGATGAATTCATCTCTCTCTGCAGGTAAATCTCTGGCAAAGCTCGCCCGTTCTGGGTCGAGTGCTTCCCATCTGAGTTTGATATTTTATAGAGGTAGAGGCATTTGGCAAGCAAGTACACAAGAAAGTTAAGATCAGTGACCTGGTTACGTAAAAGTGGAGCAGTGCGGGTGAATGTTCATCTTCAGCGCCTTTTGAAAGCAAGACGTCCAATCTTCCAGGCAATAAGAACATTTTCAATCACAGACAGCGAGAAATGTTTACCAGAGACAAGCTGTGAGACGGGGAGTCTTGGCTTGCCAACAACACCTTGACCTTAAAGCTTCAGACACGGCGGAGAGCCGTGGTGGGTGTTAAAAATCCACAAGCCGGTCTGCCCCTTATTAATCCATGCCGTCACTGTGAGCTCAGCGCATTGGCTCTGATTCATGGCGTGCTCGCTGTTTGATTGCTTCTGAAGATTGTCAGAAAAGATTGGCCTCCTAATCAGGGAGGCCTGACAGGAGAATGTTCCTGCCGCATCAGATCCAACCTCCGATATGAGTCTCTTCCTGGTCTGAGATGCAACGGAATTTTGAACGCATGAGCGGTCCGCTCGACGTTGACTCACTGAGAGGAATGACACCCGCGCCGGCGCCAATGACAGATCCGGCTGATTTTACCCCTCATAGCAGCCATGCATGTTACAGACTCCCCCCGGTGTCTCCGTGCTCACGCTCTCTGCATCAGCTTCAGCCTGCAGCCTGATAGAAGCACACAAATATGCAAATTAGACACAGTTGAGCTAATCAGACTAGTGACATCTGCATATTTGTGTTTTGCTGTGTTGGTTTTTTAGTCTCTTCCCTGAACTACACCTCAGCCTGAGGACTTTCTTTGCTCCTATTTCGATCTGACGTGCAATTTTTTTAATCTTTTTTTTCTCGAATTATACAATAAAACCAACCCATGACATGGATAATGAGCTGTTTCACTTTCACGCTCAATCTAGCCTGAATCCAGGCATAATTTCATGTATTCACGTTATTTTGCGTCACATAAATCAACACTTTCACTCTAATAAGGGAGCTAGAGTTAACTGATATTGTGACAGGTGACAAATCCACAGGTGATTTCACCAGATTGGCTCGATGATCTTTCAGTGTCCAAAGAGGCCCAACATTCTGCTTCTTAATCGCAGGGAAACTTAAAGCATTGGAGCGATAATGTATCAGGTTTTTTGTTGTAGATTGTTTACGTATATATATATTTTTCTGACGAGGACATTCGGCGGCGTGGGTTGGATCCAACTTATGAAGATGATGTCCGTGTACATTGGGACATAATATTCAGCTCTTTTATTTGCACATAACTGTCTGATTCACGCAGCTCTCATCAAGTACATTTTTATACATGACAGCTGTGTCTTGTAAAAGAAAACTCAGTTTTTGTACCTGGAATCCGCTTGAGCTACTCTTCCAGTTCTGGGGGGTTCCCTGCCCCTCATGATCCTGTGACCTCTGGGACCACTTTAACGTTCTACTTCTCTTTAGCCTCTGCTACTTCTTGATGTTCTTGTGCTCCTTCCTCCTGATTCACTGTCAGCTGGGAGCGCCACATCTATCACCACAACATTCCTCCTCTGCTCCTTGTCAGCCCCCGCTGTGTCTGGTTCATCAGCCAGAAGCTGCTTGTCGGTCTGAAACTTCAATCCTCTCAGGATCTCGGTTCAGTTGTGCTTTTTATGGTGTTTCCTCCCACTGGGACTTGGAGACCTCTAATCCTGCCCAGCACTAGTGACAGGCCATAGATTTTACACTCACTGTGTCACAGCTGAACCCACCCTAGAGGGGTGACACGTCCTGACAGGATGCGGCACCACAAACAGACTGGGAATAGCACAAGTTGAGTCATCATCAAAGAAAACAGACATTTGGTCACATGTACGGCGGCCCACAGGGTCAAACGCACCGCAGCTTAAGGAAAGACCTGCAAATAGACAAAACACATGCAAAGCAAGGAAAACATCATCAAATTGACAACATATGCACAACAAATAAAGAAAATATCTTCATCATTTTGACAACATGTGCAGCAAGTAAAGAAAACATCTTCATCATTTTGACAACATGTGCAGCAAGTAAAGAAAACATCTTCATCATTTTGACAACACATGAACAAAAAATACAGAAAACGTCTTCATCAATTTGACAACACATGAACAGCAAATAAAGAAAACATCTTCATCATTTTGACAACACATGTGCAGCAAATAAAGAAAACATTTTCATCATTTTGACAACACATGTACAGCAAATAAAGAAAATATCTTCATCATTTTGACAACACATGTGCAGCAAATAAAGAAAATATCTTCATCATTTTGACAACACATGTGCAGCAAATAAAGAAAACTTCTTCATCATTTTGACAATACATACGCAGCAAATAAAGAAAACATCTTCATCATTTTGACAACACATGAACAAAAAATACAGAAAACATCTTCATCATTTTGACAACACATGAACAGCAAATAAAGAAAACATCTTCATCATTTTGACAACACATGCACAGCAAATACAGTAAACATCATCATCAATGTGAGCAAAAACAAATTGCTAACCCTAAAACAAACATGGAAAGTTTGTGTATTAGATGTTTGGTTCACTTAATGAAGCATTACAATCGCGTCCAGGTGTGCATCATTTTTAAGTGTCCTTCTTGGGCGCTTCCGTTGGTGGTGTGGATTTTGCAGCGCGCATTTGTTGTCAAATTGATGTTTTCCTAATTTCCCCTGCGTTTTTTCTATTTGCGTGTGTTTTTCTTGAGTTGCTGTGCGTTTTCTCCTGTCGGCCGTCGTACACATGACCATCAAACAAGCAAAAACGCCAGAAAACACAAATAACACAATCAGGAGGCAACAAGCTTCCCGACAGATTTCAGCCAAGCTGCTGGTCCCGACTGCAGACGCTCCGGCACACAAGCTACTCAAAGCGCCAGCCGGACCACTGAAGCTGAACGTCACGTACACCAGCAGCAAATCCTAACTGTCCCACATGTCAAGGTCAATGATTTATTCTTCACAGTTTCTCTACAGGCACATGCAGCTTTAACAGAGAGTTCACATATGCAGCTAAATACAAAAGAAATATGGTAAAATCCCCATAGTGCCGGCCGGAGAGTTGAGCTGAAGAAAAATCCATCAAGCTTAGCAAAGCTGTTCATCACTTGAAGACAAAATCCATCCCTCGTTCTTTCCTGACAGAAACATCAATGACACGGTTTTAGATTACACTGGTGCCCCTCAGTTCCAATCAAAGGTCCATCTTGATCGCCGTGGAGGCTGGTTCTGACGGACGAGCCTGACCAATCGTTTCATGATAATTAAATGGGCTTTAATTGAAATCCTATTATTCTCTTCCTCCATCAATGGAACATGGTAATAAACACACACAGCTAAATAAAATAATCTAAATCGCTGCATCAGGAAATCTAAACGTTGCTGGAAACTGGAAATTCGAATAAATCTTAAGTGACGCTACATTGAGTGCTAGCCGAACACAACGTGAGCGTGAGTAGGGTGAAAGATGATTGCGATGAATCGACTCCAGGAGATCTATTTTTTTATATATCATAATTTACTCCAATAGATCATAGTAACTCACTAGGGGGAGTATTTTTTAATAATTTTTTTCAAAAACAATGTTTTTCAGAAATAACTTCCCATTTAATTTGAGGAGTTCAATCAGGAGCATCGCCTGTACAATGCAGGGGACTGGGCCTTTTCAGGGGATATACCCTTGCTGTCGGGGAATTCTGAATGTGTCGGGGCAGAAACTTCCACAGGTGACCACACAGATTGTTTTTAAACTGGACATGGCACGAGGTAGGAGACACTTGAGATGTGATGGTGCCAAATGACTGATTGGAATGAACTTTATGAAATACACATCTCTTTGATAAAAATGTATTTTAAATTATGAAATACATTTTCTGATTCGGGCAATCTGTATGCTTGCAGGAGAAAAAGCCTTTGCTGGGCCCTGACTGGACATTCCTCTGCCCAGTATAGATTTTCCTGTCCACCATTCCAGCCATTGAGTTATTCCCGTGCCTGTTTAGTTGAGTCACGTGATTTCAGAACAGATTCTGACTGACAGACACTACAGGAAAAGCCGAGATTAACACTTCTGCCTTCCCTAATTAGCCCAGGTAACACAGGAAAGGTGTCTCCACCGGCACCTTTTAATCACTCACTCCACGCGATCCTTTTGGATCATGCTCTCTCTGCAGCAGCCTCTCAAGTTATCGCTGCTCCTCGCCTCCTCCAGCCCTCGATTGTTTGTCGAACTCTGATGTGAGAGTGCAGCCTGCCGCATCTGAGCGGTGGGAGGCTGCCAGTGACCGCGGCCAAGATTTCTGGCTTTTTTGACAGTTTCCAGCTCATCTGGTGTCCCTGAGTTGTTCTGCATGAAAAGTACTTCATTGTGTCAGCATGGGATCTGCCTTCTGTTCATTTATAATTCAAGTGATTGTAGCCCTTGAAATGTCTGAAACACATCGAGGAAGAAGCGTCGCTGCCAGATGGGTGACACGGGGATCTGTCTATGCTGCGTGCCAAACGCTGACTCATCGGTTTTATGACACATGGCCAACGACTGATTTCCCATTCATCATCATTAACGCATCTGTCGTATTATTGGCCATGTCATTGACCATCACCAGTGACCTTTTTAATAATAATATCAAAAAAAGAAAAAGGCACTCAGAGAACCCAAACCCTTGCCAAAGCACAACAGTAGCCAAAGTTTAGGAACAATCCATACAGATTCCTCCATTAATGTCTGACTTATTGCCAGCCTCTAAATCTGCCGGCAACTCCAACAAACTCTCTGAGTATCTCCCAAATAATCGTCACCTTCACCTTCCACTTCAGCGTCTCTGTTCAGCCCACCGAGCCCCCGGCTCCAACTACAACGGAACATCAAAGGAATCAAATGAACTCTTGAAGCAGTCCCAAACCCATATTATATACCATAATTGTCCATATTTCACTCACTTCGGGATCTTTTTTGCAAAAAAATATAAAATTTAACCAAGGAGCACTTTATTCTATGTGTATTATTTCACTATAATAGTTCATATTTTACTCAGTAGGGGGAGATTGTTGTTGTTTCTTCTCCATAACTTTCTAACCATTATTCCAAATTTGGTTAAATTTAGCTCCAAGAATGGAAAAGAAAAGAAAATAAGTTTTATTACTGGGCTCAGAAAAAATAGTTAACTGTATTAAATCTTCATCATTTTTAAGTTCGAAATTATTAATGAGTCCCATTTAATTTGAGGAGTTCAATCAGGGGGATTAGTTGTACAACGCATGGGATTTGGTGCTTTTTTGCGGATGTCCCCTTGCTGTCAGGGACGACAGCGTAGGCCTAGTTGGACTAATCAGTAAATAATTCTCAAGGTAATATCCAGATGCAACAATTTGAATTAATGCCTGCTACACTAATAAAGTGCATAAACATTAATTTATTTGTTTATAGCATGTCATTAATGTGTGACCTCGTCCTTGGACCTCCTACTAACCTGCCCCGCTTCTTTCACTCCTCTCGGTTCTGGGAAATTCGCCAGCTTTATTGGGGAGCTGGGGTGATGCGATGGTTACTGACGCCATGAATCTGCCATGTCAGTAATCTTTACAGAGCGACTGTGCCGACTCTAAAGCATTCTGGGCTTTTACACCGACCGGAGAGAACACCTTTGATAAAACCTGAACACGCCTACATACATACATGAGTGAGTTTGCACCCACTAGGAGTCTTATATATTTATAATATTAAGAAAAACTAACCATTAAAGCACAACTGAACAATTACTGCATCGACACAATTGTGCATTTGGCACAAAAGGTTGCCTGTTTTGATGATGAGGTAATTTAAGCATTTGTGTCTGCAGCTTATTCGCTTGAATGTTTCGCTCTCATTCACGACCAGGAAACGCTCTTGAACAATCCCCCGGAGAGAAGGTTTCACAAAGTGACAGAATGTAGATGACGCGGCACTCGATGACGAGGATTATAGTACTTACTGTAACTCAATGAAGTATGAAATAAATCAGTAAGCAGCTGCCACACTGTCAATGAAAGTACCAATCAATATTAACGGCAATGATTTCCGTTGTTTTCAGAGTAAACTAAATCCTTTCAGCTTGATGATGTGGGCTTTAATTGATTTGACTGAATGAACCCAAACCGTCCCGATAGAATACAAACACTCAGTCCAGCATTTAGTAGAGATTTGCACTTGACTCCATTTGGGTTGGCGCTGATCTTAATTAGGGCTGCATTAATCGATTATTTTAGTAATATTCTATTGATTATTCTGCCGATTAATCGGTCAATCAAATAAAAAATGTTGCGTGTTCTCAACCAGCCTCAGACTCTCAGTCGGTCAGTCTTTGTCTGACTTCTTAACCTCCCGAAAT
This sequence comes from Lophius piscatorius, assembly GCA_009660295.1. Classification (NCBI taxonomy): domain Eukaryota; kingdom Metazoa; phylum Chordata; class Actinopteri; order Lophiiformes; family Lophiidae; genus Lophius; species Lophius piscatorius. The sequence goes on along the minus strand of VRLP01003257.1, from coordinate 14,734 downwards.
TTGAGGCAGAGTGAGCCTCTGCTCGCACTTAAAGATAGGTTATCAACCTCGTTTTACTCCCTTCACCGGGTGAGACGGTGGGCGACAAGAAGGTTGGAGTGAGAAGAAATGAGGTGACTTGTTGATCCAGTTTGCGACGTGTAGCTAGCAAAGCAGGAACTGCGACACGGTGCGACCGGTTGGCAGGATTTGAGTTATTGAGGAATCGTTTCACCCCTAATCTTAATGTGAATCAAAATATGGAATACATCCGGTTTATTCTACTTATCTCGAGCAGGTTGATTCGGTATTTCAGACACACGTCTCCTCAACAATACCTTCCAGCTCCTCCTGAGGCATTTCCAAGCAATAATCTAATAATCGGAAAAAAACCCACCACCGGAACCCGAACCACCTCAACCAGCTATTTTCTATATGAAGGAGAAGCAGCAGCTCTACTCTGAGCTCCTCACCCTATTTCTAAGTACGAATCCCGCCGTCCCACAGAGGAAGCTGATTCCAGCTGTTAGATCCTGCAGCTCATTGTGTCTGTCACTAGCCAGAGGTCACGACCTGAGGTCATTGGGGTTGCTACACAGATTAACTGGCAAATTAAAAAGATTTGCCTTCTGACCCGGTAGCCTCATTACTATAATGACACGCTGGAATAAACTTTTTCTGGGCGGCTGAGCACTGTGATACACGTCCTCCTGTCATCCGTTTCAAAAGGGCAGTCTGGAGAATATAACGATGTAATATCTCTGGTCCTGAACTCTGACTGTATGAAATATAGACGAGAGGATTCAGATAAAAGCAGAGAATTTTCCCTTTAAGCTAGCAGGAGGTGTTCACACAAGAATTGTGACCCAAAATGCTTCCAATGCAGTTTAAATGAAGCTAAAATAAAAAAATATAAAAAAATAGACAAGTTCCCAATTTGTTATATCCCCCAAAAATCAGGGATATTATGAAATCTTCATAGCCGCGTCCGCAAGGATTTGTGTTTGCGCAATAACCCAAAAACTATATCATGGATCATTTTCAAATTCTATTCTCCAATCGACCTCTAATTTAAGTACTTTAAGGTAAAAACAAGCTAAATATAATAAAACGGCACCGATTGAAATTAGCTGAATCAGCGTTCTGACCCAACCCCATCAATCAGGCTTCTGGAGGGAGCGGCGTGATCAGGGGTCGTCATAGTAGATTCAATTCTTCTTCTTCAAAAGCAGGATCGTCTACCTTGTGATGGACAAGGTCACTACTGTGGAGTTTTATTGGGTTCCACTCAGATCCATTCTATCACCAAAATATGGTCCCCCCTGCTTACAGTAGTGCCAAAATCGAGGCTGCAGAACAACAGCCCTGAAGACAAAGGGTGATCCGACATTCCTTTTAGCACGACAAAGGCTTTCTTTATATAGAGTTGTTGCCCCCCCCCCGTGGTGGATAATGGTTGTTTCCTACTCCAAAGCCACTCAAACATGGTCCCAAATCTGCGGACATACTAACTTCCCACGGGGATTAACGACGTTCGCTTTCATGGCTTTGACAACGTGTTCCAAGCAAAGCCCCATCAAGGAATGCCTCTCCCAGCCGACTGTACAGATTCCACTCGGATTAATCAATCGTAGGTGTTCAGAACCGGCACAAGACATCTAATTAGCAGGAGGTGTTTAGTCTTTTTTCGACACCAGCCTCGATAGGAGCAGACGGCTTCACCCTCCCCCTCTGTAACTCCCAGCGGAATGTCAGGAAGCTCTTTTTTCCCTTTCAGGTGTTCATTGGTCTGTGATGTGTCGGAGCTATTAGCATCTTCAGAGGCCCCCGCTCCGACCCCTTTGATGTGTATATTTGCACAAGAACACACACATCTACACACAGCAGGAGAACACGTTTGGGTCAGGAAACTGGATCCACTTCAAAGTTTACACAAACCTACGCTAAAGAAAGATCAGGGAGTTAAAGGGAGGGACCAGGAGACGAGGGACAGAATGAAGAAGATGTGGGGATCACTCATTACGACTAATGAGTGACGATCACCGGGTTTGTTATCCCCGAAAAATCCTCAGTCTCCTGCATTGTACAGAAGAGTCCCTTGATTGAACACCTCAAAATAAATGTTAAGTTATGTCCTAAAAACACTGTTTTTCCTTTTTTTTTAAAAAAGCTCCCCAGAGAGTAAAACACAATACAGTCGATTCATATTAACTAAAGTTGGACTAAAACGGTTGAAATATTTTGGCCCTGAAAATTTTGTAAATAAAGCGCCGCCTAGTGTCAGAATTACGCAGCCGACCTTTCCCAAAATCAGTCCAGTTCTTCCACACACAAAGATCTTTGTGGTATAAAATGTTAAAATGATCCTTTGTACAGTTTTTGATATAATGAACATAGTGTTTATCTCTGCTCCACATTCTGTATTAGTATTTAACAGTATTTAAAGTCTCGGACTCATATCCACCGTTTGATCTCTGTCTCTCTCTCTCTCTCACTCTCTCTCTCTCTCTCTCTCTCGCTCTCTTTCAAGGCTCGTCCTATTTCTTCAAGGGGAAGGACTACTGGCGGGTGCCCAGCAGTGACATGGAGGTGGAAGCGGGATACCCCCACCTCACCGCTATAGACTGGTTGCTCTGCACCGAGATGCAGTCGGACTCTCCAGACTCGGAACCCAAAGGCTCGGAGACCAGAGGCAACTCGCACCACCACCCGGACCACGCAGAGAACGGGTACGAGGTGTGCTCCTGCACCTCTGACACTGCTTCACCCTTGGGCGCCCGCCCCTCTCCATCCGTCATGTGGCTGCTGCCGCCACTCTGGATGCTCTGTCTGGCGCTCAGCTCAGAACTGCTATGATGCATGGGACAAAAGTCTCAAGCTGCGTGCGAGAGAGAGACTCTTTGGTGGAGCGCCACTAAATACAGACTGGATTAATTTTTTTTATTTTTTTTCATTTAAGTATCAGTTGGTATGTTTTGCTAATTTTGTTGTTATTTATTTCACACCATTACAGTCGATGGTCATCGTAGCGCCTCGCAGTATGGATAGTGTCTGCATACATTATCATGCTATCAAATGACCTTGACAGTGACCATGCTAGTACCATGCATTATAAAAGTGGGATACTCAGAACCATAAGTTCGGTCCCTTTGTTTCCTCTGGAATGGAGAAACGGTCACCGGTTGTGTTAGAAAATACGTTCCCGTGAAACTCAACAGTATATCCCGCAAAACTCATAATTACTGCTTTTTACTTGAACCACAGGTTTACAGCAATATCGATAGGCGTCACAGGATGAAGGTCGTCGCCGCACGGAGACGTAGATATTCGTCAGTTGATCGGCGTCTAAGATGATGAAAAGTCTTTTAGGTGACATTTACAGTTATGCCAGAAATCTATTTCAAACAAAGTCATTTCTTTGTATTTATATTTTAGAGTATAATCATGTTTTCTGCTGATGAATCAAAATTCAAAATGTTCTTCTTCTGTGAGCTTCAACCAACCGATCTCAACCGGTGACGTCACTCGTCAATCAATCTTCAGCTGTCGGGAGCAAGTGATCAAGTTGGGACGAACGCATCCTCTGAGACAAACTGGGACCAGTATGATGGCAGGGAGTCCGTCTTGATGGATGGACCCCTGGGTTTTCAGAAACCAGACCAGCTCGGTGGTCAAAGGGGCGGGGTTTGTCTGTTGTGGGATATTAAGTCCTGTTCAGGGTATGTTTGTCAAACCATCCATACATTTCCTTACGCTTATCCGGGGTCTGGTCGTGGTGGCAGCAGCCTAAGAAGGGAATTCCAGACGTCTCTCTCCCCAGCATCACTCTCCAGCTCATACGAGGCGTTCCCAGGCCAAATGAGAGATATAGTCCCTCCAGCTTTCCAGCTAGACGTGCCTGGAAAGCCTCCAAAGGGAGGCGTCCTGGCGGCGTCCTAATCAAATGCTCCAACCACCTTCACTGGTTCCAGTCGGAGCTCCCCCCCGATGTCTGAGCCCAGTCACCCTATGAGGGAAGGTCATTTCAGCGGCTCCTCATTCTCTCGGCCTCTACCCAGAGCTAACGAACATAGCTGAAGGTTGGAACGTGGATCAACCGGTAGGTTGAGAGCTTTGTCATGCTGAAGTCACACCTGTGGGCTCAACACCTGCAGGGATGGGCACTGGTAACAGGTGGTGGGGGGCACCTGGGTGTGCCCACTCCTGGCATCGCCGAATGGTTGCAGATGCAGGAGTCGGACAGGCGGCTGACACGCCACCATGTATCTCAGCAGACAGGTGAAGAGTACCTGAGGATGTGGTGCAGATAAATAGGTGAGTGAACAGATGGGAAGCTGACAGGAAAACAAATGAATGGACAGGTGGAGGGTAGACAAAGGGCACCCACAGCTGTAGAAAGGTTGACGGGGTGAACGCAGTACACAATAAAGAGAAGAACACGTTCAACCGCGGAAAGTTCCACCAAATAATGGATAAGACTAAAAACTAAAACCTTACTCAGTGTGGCTTATTTCCATAAACCTAAATTATTTCAGGAATTGCTTGATCTCCATTAATTCATACGTTTTGGATGGATTCTATATTTCTTCGATCATAGTCTAGTTATCAGAGCTTTGCTTTCTTGACCTCGGGGCGATTTGTTGCATCACTTCGAGCTCCTCCTGGTTTAGGATGTCGGCGTTTGGATTTCTTCTTCCTGATATAATTACAGTTTAAATATAGGTACCGATATATTTGAGTTTAAATGTTCAATGGTGAGTGCTAAACCAAGTGGACTGTGTATATTTGAAGACGTGTTTTCTATTGTAAGATATTTTTGTAGAAAAATAAAAAGAGAATGACTTTATTAGCTAACGGTGGTCACGTGACTTTGTACGGCACCAACTGTGAGATTCTCTCCATCGTCTTTGTTGCTCTTTAACATGTTTCCTGTCAATCAATCTGGTTAATGGACAAACTTACTGTTAAGGCAGTACATAAGATGAGATGAAATGAACCTTTATTTGTCCCTAAGGAATTTTTTGTGCCAGACAGTAACAGAAAATATGAAAAACTCTTTTTTTGTAAAAAAATAAAAATAAATTACATTTATGAAAAAAAGCTCCCCCTAATTGGTAAAATATGATGGATACCAGTAAAATCTCAGAGTAAAATATGATTTAAACAGGGTAGATGACCTTCAGTCGATTCACATGCACCAAATTTGGACTTACTCGGACCACGGATAGGAGGTTATGTACGATAAACACAAAAACAGTGGTTTTCGTACAAAAGCTCCCCCTAGTGACTACAATATGAACTATCAGAGTAAAATATGATAAATACAAAATAGATCTCCTTGGGTCAAATGGATCAAAATTTGAACTAAATTGATGAATTCAATGGTTAAGAAATTATGAAGGTAATCGTCCCCTATTTTTGGAAATATACAACCAAAATTTCCCAAAATCAATCCAGCTCTTCATGTTTACACGACCGACCTCCGGTTCCATAACATCTCCAACTTTCCACCAATATAATTAGTACAAAATCCACTAAATGTTCTGTAAAAACAGTCTTAAGGAACATAAAATATCACTACATCTTTACACCAATTACTCTTGTTTCCAAACCACATTATTCCCCTTGAGAGGTGAAATAAGTCTAATAGCATCAACCTTCATCTCTGCTGCTGCTGCCGTCCTGTTGTTCTGTCACAGCTCCGTATTTTTATTCCACGTCCTGATATTCCACGCATGCAAATACGAACACTGCCGTTCTCGTCGTTTCCAGGCACGTCTAAATCGCCATCGTCTGTTCAACTGTTAGTTGAGAATAGAACCATTGTTATTCCCCCAGCATCTCCCTCTCTTCAACCTTTGAAGCCCCGGAGGGGGGCACATAGAGCAGCAATCTTTCCTCCTTTCTCTTGACACACTCGAAGGGTGTTAATTAACTGGTGGGGCTCTTTGGCCACCGGGAGAGCAGTTGTTCCCAGAACCAAACACAGAACCATGGGTCACATTTCAGTTTGTTCAAATGATCTGACTTGAGCTGCTATTAACCAAAATACTTTATTGTGTGGATTAAAAAAGTAACGGGACGGCACAGGTGTATGTTAATCCTGGTTTTACATGAGGGAAGGGTTGTGAGTATAAATTTAAACAAATTTTTCTTTTCACTGATACGTTTGTTATTGTCAGTGTCATTGCTAAAGTTAGCTTAGCTTAGCTATCATGGCTAAAGTTGGTTACGCTCAGCTATCATAGTTAAAGTTGGCTAAGCTCAGGTATCATCGCTAAAGTTGGCTAAGCTCAGGTATCATCGCTAAAGTTGGCTAAGCTCAGGTATCATCGCTAAAGTTAGCAAAGTCCAGCTGCTATAGTTAAAGTTGGTTAACATCAGCTAATATAGCTTAAATTGGCTAAGCTCATGAACCATCGCTAAAGTTGGCCGAGCTCAGCTACCATCTTTGAAGTAGGCTAAGCTCAGCTATCATTGCTAAAGTTAGCAAAGTCCAGCTACTGTCATTATAGTTGGCTAAGCTCAGGAATCATGGTTAAAGTAAGCTAAGCTCAGCTATCTGGCGAAATCTTCTAGATAGCTGAGCTTAGCCAACTGGAATTCCATACGCCCACAAGGACGTGGACCTACCTATGGAAAATGTCTCGGACCACGGCCTCCAGCTCTTGAAGACATCCTGTTCAGCCTCTGGTGCTCAGGTCGGTCTCCCCCCTGGTTTTCCAAATTTGGTGGAAAATAAGCAACTCAAGGAGATCTGCCAAAAAATGAATATTTGTGTCTCTGTTGTTTAAATGTGTCTCTGTTGTCTGTGCGCACCAAGGACAAGCGGAGGACAGCTGTTCCCACAGCCGCTGCACTGTGACGAGATGACTCTGCCAAGGCCCGGCGCCGGCTTAATGCACGACAGCCAGGTTGAGGCAGGGTCTACAGAAAGGGCCGGCTCAAACTCGCATGGGAGGAAAATCATTTTGCAGACATGTCAGGATACATTCCAGAAAATGTCACACTAGAAAACCGAGCCACATAAGCCTGAGGATCAACCGGGAGGACGGTTCTAACCCTCTGGCCCCACGAAGGTGGAGCTCAGCCGTCCGGGGGGACGGAGGGAACCGTCTTGATGGAAGGTGTCGACCCAGTCCATAAAGAGAATATGGGTCGTCTAGGCGTCAACAACAACCGTTGCTACTTGCTACTCATTCCTTCGTTTTCTGCAACCTGATATCAGCGTTAGCGTGAAGCGATCCTAGCTGACATAGCTAGCACAACCCGGATAAGTACCAGTTCATCACAAAGTGGCCAATTTGGAGTCACTAATTCCCTTTTATTAAATTTAATCCCCTACATTTTCTACAAGTGCCGGAGGACCCGGAGGGAACCCATTCGTTTCAACAAAGTTTGAGAACCGACACGACCAGAAAAAGCACTCAGAGAAGACAAACATACACCAAGGCGCAAAAGCAGCCTAGGTTAAGGAGAAATGAATGCAGATTTTCTCCATTAAGTCTGAGTTATTGCCTCCAACAAACTCACAAAGTGTCTCTCAATAATCAGAGTAGCCGCTCGTCTCCTGCGCCGTCCACTTCAGCATCTCTGTCCAGCCCACTGAGCCCCCACGTATTTGCATGAAATACAGGAAAGTTGAGCAAACACAGAGCGGCTGAAGAGAGAACGCTCTGGAACTCGGATCGATTTGAGGTTTTGTCATTTCTCCGGCGAGCAGACCGACATTTTTTATCAGCTGATGATTATGGATTTCCCTGGAGATCTTTAATCCAGCAGATATGAGGCTGAAACACACGGCTGTCTGACGGTCTGTCCAACCGGCCAGGTGATGAATGTGAATCATTAATCCACATAAAACAATCACCTTTATTGTCATTTATTGCTTATAGATAACGAGTTTCTACAATTTGAGATTTTAATCATTTGTCTGCTGAACAATAACCTGATGAAGTGATGCTATTAGCTCGATGCTACTTTAGCGTCTGCTGGAATATCTCACGGAAATCTCTGAGGTGGTTGTAGTATATATTTTTATTTTATTTATTATCATTAATCTTTATTGGATAAGAGAGAGAAATAAAACACTCAACTTCTGCAGCAGGTTGTTTCTACGATAAATACAAGCACTAATAAATCATCACCACCGGATTCTATGAATACTGGCAATAAACTCTGCCTACGCTGTCGTCCCCGACAACAAGTGTATGTCCCCGAAAAGTCCCCAATCCCCTGCATTGTACAAACAATCCCCCCTGTTTGAACTCCTCAAATTCAAGGACTTCAATCAGGAGTTTTTTTTTTGTTTTGTTTTTTATATAATAGTGTAATACTCTAGTATAGTTTAATATTTATATTTGTATTTGATTCTGTTATATTGATCTGTTTGCTCTTTGCTGCTGAAACACTTCAATTTCCACGTTGTTGGACTAATAAAGGTTCATCTTATCTTATCTTATCTTATTTTATCTTAAATATGAAGTTTATCCACAGTTTCTTTTGTAAAAAAAAAAAAAATAAGAAGAAGAAGGAAAAGAGGAAAAAGCTGCCCCTAGTGGGTGAAATACAAACTATTAGAGTAAAACATAATAGATACGAGATAGATCTCCCGGTTATAGGTTCTGCTAAAAAGGAAAGTTTTAAGTCCTTTTTTAAATGTGTCAGTCGTCTGTGGAGCCCTCAGATGGTCGGGGAGGGCATTCCACAGACGATGGGCAGCAGAACAGAAGGCCCGATCACCCATGGTGCTGAGCTTAGTCCGGGGAAGGAGGAGGCGGTGTGAGTGGGTAGAACGGAGATCTGGTGGAAGTATGCGCCTCACAGAGGTCGTACCTCATCCTCCTGTCGTCGGTCCATTTGCAGGCTGAGTGGGGTTCCTGCCCCTGCAGCTGCTGGGATACATCCCACTCATGCTGCAGCTGCAGACTCCCCACCTGTTGCAGAAACACGTCTGTCTGTGACAGAACGGCGTCTGCAGCTCTCAGCGATGCGGCAGGTGTTCTCCATAAAACTCATGTGGAAGGATGGACCTCCTCATGAAGTACACTGTAAAAAAAAGTGAAGGACTACTAAAGGTGACGTTCAAGTAAAGTCAGTATTCTTGAGTCCAAAGTTTAAGTGGAAAATACTTGATTCAATGGTTGAAGTACTTTTTTTTTGAGTTTGTCACAAATTCTGTGTTTACAGTGCGATTCAAACCCAAAAAAACATGCACTCTAAAAAGATGTTGATTAACTTAACAATCAATTATATTAAGTGTTTATAAAAAAAAAAGTTATTATATTTTGTTTTTTCTAGTAGTCCTAACTTTTTTATTAAATTTGATTAATTTGAATTCAAGTTGAATTATTTTTTATATAGCAATTCTCTTTTTTTACAGTGCTGAACGAGGACGACTTTTCTCCTCGGAGAATCTTTTTAAAGCTCTGAAGTCTGATTTTACATTCCTGCTATAACTGTAAAAAATATATATATTTACATGTTTTTAATCCAGTTTCACATCCGTAAAATGAGGCTCCAGGACACACTGTAAAAATAAACAATTGTTGACGAACTCAAAAAATTCCAGCTGGTAACATAATTTGGTTTTTCTTATTCTAAAATTTAAGCAGAAAGTCGTTTTTTCAAAGCAAACATAAATCAAATTTAGGGAAACAAGTAAAAACAGGATCCGGAGGCGGATTCTGGATTCCTGCTGTTCCCCTTTTGCGGAGGCGTTTCTTGGAAACGTGACCCTGGATCTTGGGAGCCTCAGGAGAATCGGCCGCCGCGAGGTTCTTGTATCACCTGAACACACAAGCTTTCTGCAGAGAGCAGCATTCAACACGGGTATGGGGCCGCGGCGGGAGACACTTCCTGTGGTGATGAATACATTCTTCACACTCGTCTGATATGATGAAGACTCCTCCAGGTCCAGCATTTATCGCTGCCACCCTGGAGATCAGAGATCAGGACATTCAAACAGTCCTGGAGCAAAGGGGGCGGCGCCGCATGACCGCACAACCATAAATTCTGTAGTATTTACTGTATTTCTGTAGTTATTCCACCAGGAATAACTCACTGTTACATTAATATAGATCAGTCGATCACTTAGAAGCGCCAGGGATCTCTCTGATCTGAAATGTGGCGCCGCTGATGTCGCTTAATAACTTGTGCTTCCGATGGAAATAAAAGCCGCTTGATGCTTCAGAAAGGAAACTGCCTCGCATTCACCCCATGAATACCAAGATCCCCCCCCCAAGTCCAAGCCCCCCCACCCCCCCACCATCACCATCGGTTTTAATGGAGTGGATTGACTTTCCCTCAGTGCCTTAGTTTAATTATCTGGCCTGACCTGCTGACGGGGATCACGCGCTTTCGCCGGTGATTTAAAGGGGGATGAAGACGATGAAAGATGAAGCTATGCTGATCCAGTCCTCTGAAATATATAGATACTTTTTTTATTTATATTTATTTTTTAAATAATAATTTACCCATTTTAAAAAAAAAATTTTTTTTATTATGTTTGTTTTAATGAATCTTTGTATCGGTTCAGGTGCAAAAGAAAACTAGAACTAATCTAAAATTCTATTAGAATGATAAATTCTAATTTATCATTTTATTATAATTTATCATCTAAATCTAAAAGATTAATTTTTTTATTATGATTATTATTTTTCTTTAAAATAAGACGGAGAATGAAGAAAATAATGATTTATTACAATAAATAATGTGTGATAATTAGTCTATTAGAAAGAACTTGGCGCTCAGACTCATCGGTGTCTGGATACTGGGGGTGGTGCTAGTGGCTGATGACGTGGCTGGGGCGTGAACCAGCATTATGAAAGCAAGACTATCAACAAAAAAAAAAGGTAACATAACAACTAACACAAAAAAAAAGGCATTTAGTATTTAGCACTCATCAATAATCCAGATCTTAACCGGTTATCTATAATCCGGTTATCTATAATCCAGTTATCTATAATCTGGTTATCTATAATCCAGTTATCTATAATCCAGTTATCTATAATCCGGTTATCTATAATCCAGTTATCTATAATCCGGTTATCTATAATTCAGTTATCTATAATCCGGTTATCTATAATCCAAGTATCCAAGTTTTGTCTCCTCAGAGGAGACAAAAGTCAGTGATGTCACTGCTGGAATGTAAATACACACACATATACACACAGACATACACACACACATTTACACACACACACATATACACACAGACATACACACACACATGTATACAGACACACACTCACACATATACAAACGCACACACATATACACACACACAGATACACACACACATTCACCCATACAGACACACGCACACACACACCCATACACACCAATGTATATACACAAACACACTCACACACGCTCCCATACACACACACACACACACACACACACACCAGTCACTGGTACACACACACTCACAGACTAACGCATACACACACTCATGCATAAACACACTCACGTGTACACACATAAACACACGCACACTCCGACCTCATGCATACACACACTCATGCCTACACACACTCATGTGAACACACAGACACACTCTCACCCACACAAACACACACACGCACACGGACACACTCTCACCCACATATACACACAGACACACTCTTGCCCACACACACGCACACAGACACACTCTCACCCACACACACGCACACACACACACACACACACACACACACGCCAGATCTCGTCTGACATATGGTATAACTAAGATGAAGAAATATAAATATTGTTGGTTTGGCCTGAGAAACTAGAATAACACTCGGAGTGAAAACTTCTGCCGAGACCCAACGGTTCCTTTCAATTAAATGAAACCCTGAACCACATGATAGATAACGCATCAAAGACAGGGAGGGAGAAAACATTAAAGGAGAAAAATCATGGAATGGAACCTGCTTTTAGTGCTGGTCAGATATAAAAGTGTCATTAACCAAAAGTTCTATCTTGCAATATTCCAAAAAAAAGAGGAAATATTCGTTAATCTGCCCAATTTATCCACAAACGTAATTGTTTGTTCTTGCTACGAACTCAGTGTTGGTTTTTAACCAAGTCTCATGAAAATCTGTCAAGGAGTTTACATGTTGTCCTGCTAATGACAAACAAACAAACAAACAAACAAACAAACAAACAAAGGAAACCGTTAAATATGCTTCTGTGCTGGTCTACATGCAGAGCTGTGATTTATTCAGCGTTACTTTGGTTAAACATGATTAAAATGTAACAAACTGGAGAACTGACGTATACATGTAGTGCACAGGTAATCCACCAGGGGGCAGAGTGCAGCTGCTTCAAGACCTTCAGTTCAGACGTCCAACCCTAACCCTAATCCTTTCATTAAAACTGAGCAATTCAGAAAAGAAATATACTATCATTCATTTTTCATGTGAGGCCAAAAAAAAACCTTCAGTCAAACATAAAAAAGTACATAGAAAATAGAGAAAAGTACACAAAATGTACTTTTCCATATATATTCGACAGAGTTTTGAGTTTTTACGGGTTTAAAAATGCTGTGTTCTGCTTTTTTTGTTTGTTTGTTTAAAAACAAAAAAGCACAGTGTTGGCAATATATGTAAAATGATGACACCTACAGTATATGTATACATTTTTTAAAAAATAAACGACGTCCCAAATAAGATGCAAAGAAAAACCGAATTTCGGCCAAAGTGGAAAAACTAGAATTTTCTGGCGGTTTTCTGGTGGTTCAGTTTTTACCTCAAAGATCCGACACCACTGGCTGTGACTTTGCATCAACTGTCACCTGGAGAGCTTCAAAGTGGACCAGGGAAACTAATCAATCACTCACAGCTGAAACTTTCAAACCAGAACAAAACCCCCCGCAGAGAAGACGCCTGCGGCGACGAGCGGTCGCTTTCAGCGCGGAACACCAACTGGCGCTCTACGGCGTCTAACTTTCCAGCGCAGTGAAGCGACACTGAGGAAAAAGTAACTAGATATATTTCGAGCCCACAAACGCATCGCAGCTCCAGCGCCCTAACCACAGCCTGTTATATCCTGCTGGGAGTCTTTATGCTGAGTCGGCCCAACGGCGTGCAGCGGTGTTGTTGGAACGGCACCAGAATTAGGTAATATAATCATATAATATAATTATATAATATAATCATATAATATAATCATAATAATATAATCATATAATATATAATCATAATAATATAATCGTATATAATCAATACCCCAAAAAGTTAGCATCTTTTAAATGATTGATATAATGTGTTTGTGCGCCATCAAGAGAAACCAGGTGAATTATCCCCCCCAGAGAGTTACTTGGGGGGTTAAAACTTTTACATACCAAGAGACCAAATATACCAAATGCATATTTTTTTTATTTGTTTTTTTTTGGAAAAAAACTTGAAAAAATAATTTATTAAAAAAATAAAAATAAAAATTATGAACTTAATACTTACTGTTTTTCAGGTTTGAGGTTGTTTCATGCTGATGCCTCCTTGGATTCCTCTCAGGTATCTCAGGTATCTCAGGAATCTCAGGTATGTCAGGTATCTCAGGTATGTCAGGTATCTCAGGTATGTCAGGTATGTCAGGTATCTCTGGAATCTCAGGTAAGATTCTTTCGTTTCACAAACACTAACACCTACACTGTAGGAGCTTCTCAGTTCTCTGCCTCGGCCGCAGCCTGTCTCTCCGTGTCTCCCGGGGGTCCGGCGCACCGATGCAGATAAGGGAGAGAGATCATGTCGTTCATCCCCAGACACTCTAATTAGACTCTCTCTCTCTGCCACACTTCTTTGAACAACACGCCTTATCTCCCTCCTGGGACTGACTTCACCAAAACTCACCGCCACGCTGTCCTCTCAACCAAATCTCCCCTGGAAACATATATTTACACGTATTTTACACAATATTCATCCAATTTTCATGTGATCACCGTAAATCTTTTTAATTGAAACAACAATTAAATTGAATCGACTGAACAAACAGAATCCAGGTGGTTAAAATGTATATATATATACATATATATATATCTGTATATATGTATATATACACGTATATATGTATATATATATATGTGTATATATATGTATATATACACATATATATATATATATGTGTATATATACATATATACAGATATATACATATATATATATATATATATCTGTATATATGTATATATACACGTATATATGTATATATATATGTGTATATATCTGTATATATACGTATACATATGTGTATATATGTCTATATATGTATATATGTATATATGTATACATATGTGTATATATATGTATATATGTGTATATATGTATATATATACACATATGTATACATATGTGTATATATGTGTATATATGTATATATATGTATACATATGTGTATATATATGTATATATCTACACATATGTATACATATGTGTATATATGTGTATATATGTATATATATGTATACATATGTGTATATATGTATACATATATATACATATATACACATATATACACATATGTATACATATATATACATATATACATATATACACATATGTGTATATATATACACATATATGTATATATGTGTATATATTTATATATGTATACATATCTGTATATATGTGTATATAATAATAATAATAATAATACATTTAATTTATAATGCACTTTACATTTGGATCAAATCTCAAAGTGCTACAAAGTAAAAGCAGATAAAAGCATCAATAAAAAATAAAATAATAACTATATAAAAGCCTTACCAAAAACC
>VRLP01003256.1:0-67688 GCA_009660295.1 Lophius piscatorius | reverse complement strand
GGGGAAAAGGGGAGGAAAAAGAGGGGGAAGGGGGGGGGGGGCGGCGGCACTTTGCCCCCCCCCCCCCCCCCCCCCCCCCCCATACCTCCACACACACACACACAAAGACACACACACCCACCACCAGCATGCTTGTCAGGATTAGCTTGACGGAAACTATCTGGGAGTCCAGGGTTAGTGAGCAGGAGATCCAGGATCACTCCTCAGGGTCAGGAACATCACAATCAACTAAGTACTACTGGACCGTGCAAGCTGTTTTCAACTGATGTGCAAACATCTGAGAATGACCAAAGTCCGGGACAAAACAAGTGATTGCGGGGACCAATACCAGGATCTGGATGTTCCTGCTGTGCTCTTCTAACCATCGCTTTGATTTCCGGGTTATGGTCCCCCCAATCACTTGTTTTCTCCCGGACTCTGGTGATTCTCAGGTGTTACAGTGGGCCCACACGTCTTGTTTTGCCTGTCTTCTTGACATAAGTCGCATCTTGAACCAAAAGTTACAGCAGTCAGCACACAGGAAGCGGGGAAGGATGGTATCAGGGGGAGACACGGTCTCATCCAACCTACGTTTACTGGAGAGAGTGCGGCTTCAAATTCCTGGATACGGGGGCGATAAGTGAGAGTTAAATTGAAACATCTGCAAAACAGGGATGATCGAGCCCGACGGGCGTCCAGCTGTTTGGCCGACTGGATATATGCCAGAATCCTATGATCAGTCCGGACAACAAATGGTTGCTCTGAACCTTCCAACCAGGGACAACATTGTTGTAGGGCTAGCTGGGGAAAGCAAGAAGTTACAAGGATGAAGCTTCTGATCAAGACCAGCGCATTGGGATAGGACCGCCACTACCTCAGTGTCTGAGGCTTCTACCTCCACTATGAATTGGAGAGTGGGATCTGGCCGAGTCAAAGCAGGGGCTGAGGGGAACAGTATTTTAAGCTTCTAAGTTAAGTTTCTGGAATGCACAATCAGCTTGGGGGGTTCGAACAAACCGAGTGAAGGTTGAGGTGAGCTTGGTGAGTGGTGATGCCTTGCATGAAGTGTCTGTAGAAGTTGGCAAATCCCAAAACAACTGGAGTTTTTTGCGGTTCCCTGGAGTTGGCAAATCAGGCACTGCTTCCATCTTTTCAGGATCTTTCTTCACCTGATTGCTCTCTATGATGTATCCCATAAATGAAACAGAAGTGACATGGAACTCGCACTTATCTGCTTTCACAGAAAGTCTGTTCTCCAACAGCCCCTGAATTACTTGGCCAACGTAACTCCCATGCTCCTCATTACTTTGAGAAAAAATCACCCAAAAACAAAACGGTGGAGGAAGTCATGTAACACGTCACTAACCATTTGTTAGGCCAAAAGGCATTACCGGGTAGACAAAGTGTCCCAGACCCGTTTGCCGCTGATCCTTTGTGTTAATGAGATAACTGAAAAAGTGTTTCATGGATCATTCTCAAATTGAATACACCCTTAGTGCGAGGAACAACTGGGTTGATTTTGGGATAGGTTGGTTGTATATTCTGACACCATGGGGACCTTTATCTCCAAAAGTTTTGAGGCCATAATTCTTTCCACCGTTGGTCTGATTTTGTCCAAATTTGGTGCATACGAATCAAATCAACGAGATCTATTTTGTATTTATCCTATTTTAGTTTAATAGTTCCGATTTTACTCACTAGGGGGGGTTTCATAAAAAACCCTGTTTTGTGGAAGACACTTCACATGTTATTATGAGTTTGGTGTAGGGGTTGTTCTAGAAACGACAGTGTGGGCCTACATCACTGTGCTTTTAATCTTTTTTGAACAACAAGCTTACTAGAAGAACAAGGATGTTCTTTCATCCTAGTAGCATCACAAACGTCCATCCATGGTTAATGTAGGTGGCGCTGGATTCACTTAGATGACATCCCCGAAAAGTAGGGGGATATTTTCATCATCATCATCATAGCCTGTGCCAGCGCCGACACAGATCCTTCATTTGAACGAGATAACTCAAAAACTATTTCATGGAAAATGTTTCCCTTAATATAGTGTTGAGATAACATTTAATTTGAAGGGTTTTATTAGGGGTGCTGCTTGTTTAATGAAGGGGATTGGGGTCTTTTTGGGGACATACCCTTGCTGCGTTACAACGTCGGTCTAGTTTTCTCTGTTCTGATGAATTCCTCTCAAAGTCTTTCCCTGAGATCCTGACAGTTTCTATTAAAGTCAATGCTTCAAGAGAAGACCATTGAACATGATTGTTTTATCTTTTCAACCGCCACCCGGACCACTTTCCTGTTTCTGCAAATGCTGTTCAATTACAGGAAGGAAATGGTAAATCCTCAAACCGTCATCATCAAACTGAAGCATCTTAAAGGGACATACAAATACTAAACATTGAATTGAAGGGCTGAACTGTTTTTGATTGTTGTGTTATTAACCCTCCTGTTGTTCAAAAAACTCATGCACTCCACCTGAACTGTTCTGAAGAGCCATTCCTGATCACCTGACTAACCCGCCCATCTGCTCACCCGCTGCCTCGTCCCACGTCAGCATCGGCGTGTTTTACACGATAATGGTGAGCTTTCCCAGGTTCCTCTCTTTCCTACAGCAATAAGACTAAAAAAATCACCTCACAAGCCTCCAAAGTTCCTTCTGTTTACAAAATGTCAAACTAATTATTGTTCTTATTCCATTTATCAGTCAATGATTACTTCCTGTATGGTGTATTCAGATATTAAGTTAAAAGTGGAGAAAATATCACTTTATTTTATGTAGTGTTTGGGATTGGTCTGTCTTTTTCTGCTGGCAGTAATCATCTCTTCTCCTGTTGTGTTTATTGAGCGATATTCCGTGACTGTGCTGGAGATGAAGTCAAATTGATGGTTAAGCGTTGGCGGCGTTTCACTGTAGGTAGAAGCTTGTGGTTATTTATTCTGAACTGCATGCTGTCACGCCTTACAGCAGGTTTCCAACAGGAGGATCTGGTTGCCTTGGAAATGCTTGTGAGATCTCTCCGGTCTCTCTGTTTGTTTTAGAATTTATTTCACAAATTGACTGATCACTTTTAAAGCACTTCCAAGCCCTAGAGCAGTTGAAAATCCTGGATGAGCTCACCACCTTAGATCCTCGGCTGCGTTGGGTCCTTCATGTCCAGGATCAAATCTAAGGTGTCTGTGTTTCTCGGCTTTGGAACGACCAACCTGTGGAGATTAGGCATCAGTAACTTCTTTTTAATCACTTCTTCTGACACATTTTAATCCACGTAAGTCTCCCTGTAGGACGCCGTCTTTTCACATTTTAATCCAATAGTTACACTGCTTTAATTTCGTAATGTAATGTCATCTTTTAATATCATTGTTCTTTTACACTCTTTTCTTTAACCTTTTCTTTTATCTGCGGTTTTCTTTCGCCATATTTATCTCACATGGTTTTATTGCTGTTATTATGGGATACGATGTCATCTTTTTATCACTTTTCAATATCTTCATTCTCTTTTTGCATTTATTGATCTTCATCTTTTTGCTTTTCTTCTTTTTCTTTTTTTTTTAGTCGTTCATCTCTGGGTTTGTGCAATGGCTTTGCATTTCCTGTTGTTATATCATCCTTTGAGTTCGCTATTTTTCTATTCGTTCAAAGCAGATGGGGGGGGGGGATGGGGGTGTTGGAACATAAATAAGTTTTTTTCCTTTTTTATTATTATCATTATCATTACAAAATACATTATGACAGACCAGAAAATGGAAATGCAATTTGCAATCATAAATATTAAATTCAAATGAGCCAACAGTTTCCGTGTAAAGAGAATTTGGTGTTTCGAAGCCACAGTCTTTGATTTCACTTCACACACATCCAGTCCCTCTGTTCTTTAAATCAGAAAAATGCTATGAAGGCCAACTAGACCACATTAATACATAAATCTGCTCCAATTGAAGAACAAAGCAAAGTGAAATCCTTTAAATGAAACTAAACCTTCCAGCTATGCAGTAGTGGATACAAACAGCCCACACTACTCAGATATGAGACAGCAGGACCTCGTGGTGCAACACTTTTGTTGCAAATATGTGCCTGAAATTTGGCAGATTTGATTTTTGAAAATACTAAAGTTCCTTTTTTAGTAAACAGGAACAGAGTGTTCAGACTTCTGCATTTTAAGGGATATCATTCACGGCTAACAGCAGGTTTGCGGGTGCATCCGGTGTAATTGCTGTCACATAAATGCTCTGTATTTGATCAATAAATAAATAATTGCTTCTTGACTGAGTTCATATTTCCGGCAATAAATTTATAAATAATTTGATGTATTTTTTTTTATTTAAATTTCGATGCTCAATGAACTAATTGGTTAAAATCAAAATGAAAGGCTGGTGTCATGGTTCTGTTTTCATTTTTGTATTTTAAAGTTGGGTTTCCTGTTTTAAGGTTTAGTTCCATGTTCATTTCCTTCTACTTTCCTTTCCGTGTGAATCCTGTTTCTCGGTGTCTCCTCCTGTCTCCATTTGTCTCGTTACTCTTTGTATTTAAGTCAGTTGTCCTTGTCAGTTCGTCTGGGTTATATGCCTGGTAAACCGGCCTACGGTCTCAGTGCTCGCCTTCGCTTATCTCCTTTCCTGCTCCCATATGCTTCCCTGCGTCCTTCCCTGTAAGTTTTTGTTTTGCATTACTAGTTTATACTTTGTGATTTTGATTATTATTTGCTTTATTGTTTTCATCTGTTTAGTTTAGTTTTTTGAATGGACATTATTTTGCCTCTTATTTGGAGTTAAACCTTCTTTGTAAATCAGAACCCTTTTTATTAAACTTAATTTCTGAAAATTAACTTTAGTGTGTTTGCAATTGGGTCCTGTAAACAAAACGTAACCCTTCGGTGAAATGTTATCATAATACTCCAATGTTCTCTATTCAAAGTATAAAATTCAACCACTGAAGGTGAAATTCATAGTAAAAGAAACTTGACGAAGTAACTTCATTTTACACATAAATAACTTTTCCTCGTTATGACGTTTGCGCTGTCGGACGTTTTGTATTTTATTTCCTTTTGACGTCATGTATTGATTCATTACGGAGGTTTGAATAAGTCAATCTTAAAGACGAAGGATAAACACCATTGATGTTAATCTTTTGAAAAGATAGGTGATTTAATGCATTTATAAGCACATCGCCTTTGCAATTAAGGTTTAAATTTGCATATTTGATGAAATGTCATTTAAATCCTCTGTTCCGAAGTCCGAATAATCTTAAAAACTGAAATAGTTTTCTCTTTGCAACATTGAAGTTTGTCTCTAGAATATTCTGTTTTTTCTACTTTGGGTTTACAGTTCCCAAAGTCCAGTCTAGTCACATTTAGATTTACTGGAACTTATAATTAGCATTATACTTATATACAGTGGCGGGTTTCACTATGGGGGACATTAGCGGCCGCCAAGGGCCGCATCTGTTCCGGGGCGGTATAGTGGATGCATCAATTTAAAAAAAGTTCTGAATGGTGACATCGCTGATCAGTTTCCTATTGCTGACGCTAAACTTCGGGTTCATCATAATGTCAACATGTGGGTCAATGAAGTTGGTCGGAGTGGGCACCCCTCTAGTTTGCAAGCATACCTTTTTCCTCCTGCAGAGAGGAATCCCATGGTCAGACATTGGAGAGGTAGAAGGGGCGGTACGCAGGTGTAAATGAACAAGCAGAACGTGTGAAGAAGGATCTATGGATGGACCTGACGTCCATTCACGTACTTGCTAATCCGTGCAGCCCCATCTCCCTCTTCATCGGATCATAATATGTCAAACCCTCCCATCATATCACGTCTGCATGAAGGGGAGTGTACATACTCAACCAAAGCCCGACCTGCAAAGCTATAAGTGGAGGAAAATTTTTCCTTTCTTTTTTTTTTTGTTTTGTTTGGGGGGGCGTTGATAGGAAGGATCGCCCAGGGAGCCACACAAGCTAAAACCGACGCTGCTTAAACACAGCCTAATACAAAAATAATTTGAGCTTAACATTTGCAGACAAGCCCTCTCAAAACGTCTCAACCAAGCACTGAAACCTACCATAAAAAACCCAAATCAACAGCTCTAGCTGAAGCTTCAAACACTTAATCAGCAGAAGAAGTGGAAAGGCTACGAAGAAGTCAAAGAAACCAAAGACTAACACAAAAAGGAAAAAAATTCCAAGTAGAAATGCTATCAAATAAGATCCTCCTCCTCACCTACAACTCCCTCCATGCCCTGACAGACCTCTTCCATCCCAGAAGCTGCGGTACTCAGACGCGGGTCTGCTCTCCACCCCACACACCAAAATGCGAACCTTTGGTGAAAGAGGCTTCACAGGGTGTGTCGTTGTATGTGTCGGCCCTGTGATGAACTGGCAACTTGTCCAGGGTGTCAGCTGGGACAGACTCCAGCCCCCCGTGACCTTGAACAGGATAAGCCGTAGATAATGAATAATGCTAGCAAAAGAAATGAAATATTAACGGATGAGCTTATCATAAACAAAGAGAAAGTACCTGCGCTGATGTTAAGGTCATCTATGAGGAGCATCAACCAAACCTGTGGCGCACAGTTGACACACGCATGTCCCTCTCAGGATTCATCATTCTAAAAGCTGGAAGGAGCCTGATGTTGGATCAATCCTAGACTCAACGGGTTCTTTATCAAAGCCATTGTCACATCGGTTCAAATGTTACACTATCCACTCCGGCATCCAATCACTTAAAAGAAAAGAGAGGCTGAAGATAAACAACCGCTATTGCAATTGAATCCGATAAACCAGCCAGACAACAAGCAATGCAAGATAAGCAAAGTAATCTTATACGCCTCGAAGAAGTAAAGAAGTTAATTTCTGCAAAGACTCAAGTAAAGGCCTACAATAAAGTTAAAGAACATTTTGAAGCAAGTGAATTGCCATCTGATGATGAACCAGTAAGAGAATTTGAAGTTTCTGAACCCATAATTCCTCCAGACACTCCCCAATCATCACCAGTCTCCCCTCAAGACATCAATACCTCAAATCCCCGATTCATTCTTCAAACCCAGCCGACCACAAATCAATGTCCTGGTCCAACCCTACCACTGGTACATCAAGCCCCACCAATACCGCAAGTGAAGAACAGATGTGACCTGGTCAAGGTGCTAGCAGTAGCCATAGTGGCTATTCATCTTCCAACACCAGAGCCTGCATTATTCACCGGATATCCCTTTAGAGACTGACGATTATCCTTCCAATCATTAATAGACAGAAAAAACATTCCAAAGAATGAAAAGCTGTATTACCCATGAAAGTACTTAGGTGGTGCTGCAAGAAAACTGTTGAAGGATTTATCTAGAACGCACCGTAGCGGCATATGACTCGGCCTGTCATTTGTTGGAGACCCATCCATAAAGCAGAAGTCATTCAGAGACTTCGCACATGACCAAAAGCAAACTCTAAAGACAGGTCTGACCGAAGAGCTTTTGCACACCTCCTAAAGTGCTGTGAGGCTGCAAAGCCACACATTAAGACATTGGAAGTTCTCAATGATTGCAATGAGAACACGATGGAACCGCTGTGTCATGGGAATATGACAAGCAAAGATCATCTAGCAGAGATCAGAGACTTGGTTGACTTCCTGTCCAAAGAAACAGATCTTGCTTTTGATCCCATAACTTTAATACGATCACTCAAGGCTGTGGACCCAAAACATACACAGAGTCAAAATATTCAAGCAAAAACACCGTCTACAGATATTACACAGAGAAACACTCCATCATGCTTCTTCTGCAAAAGAACAGGACATGTTCTCGCAGAGTGCATGAAGTGTTGTGAAAAGACAGTTCAAGAACGTGTGGGAGCTTGTGCAGACAGAGGATCTTTGCTTTGGATGTTTAAAGACTGGTCATCGCTCAAGACAGTGTCAAAATAAGAGCACATGTGAAAAATGTCAGAAAAGACATCCAACATGTTTGCACAATCACAAGTTTAAGGAACATCAAGGGCCCCCACCTTTAAAGCAGAACATCAATTCAAAGGACAAAGTCGATATTAAAGAAATGACTGCACCACCGACTACCACCAGTTATACAAACGGGCCTAAATACACAAACATCTTCAATCACACCAGTATGGGTCTCATCAACAAAACATCCAGATCAAAAAAGTAACAGTCTATCCTATTTTAGACAATTATTTGTATTTGAGTATTTGAGACTTCAAAAATTCAAATTAAGGAGATGAATCCAGGGAACATAATCAAAGTTGTTGAATCTTAAAACTATGGAAAGAACCCAGCTGACTGCGCTTCAAGAGGATTGTGTGCAATTCAGGTGAAAGAGTCTAACTGGCTGAAAGGACTTTGGCACCTAACCAAGCGAAAATGTTGGAAGAAATAGAAATTACAGACCAAGAGCTTGGCAAGGCCCACATCTATGCAGCCAGGATGAAAGAAGCAATTACATCATGAGCCACTTCACTATAAGTTCTGACTGGTCCAGTAAGAACCCTTGTTAGGCTCTAGAGACATGTGAGGGAATTCAATGGACTTCAGCAAAAACAAATGAAGCAACCTGTCCTGAGGAAAGAAGAGAAACAGAAATCTTTATCATCAGGCTGGAGCAAAAGAGACGCATTTGCTGACAGAAAAACAGAAATCCAAGCATAAAGAAGACATCCTGAATAAACACAAGTTACACAAGGACACAAATAATCAGTCGTGCATCAGGATGTTCTTCCATAGAACTGGCATGGATCAGCCCATTGTCAATCATTATCAGGAGCGTGTCCATCGCCAAGGAAGAGGAGTGACCATAGATGATTTGCTGGCAAATGGAATATGGATCTTAGGATGTGGAAATGTGGTTTCAAACATATTTACAGTTGTGTAAAATGTAAGCGCAAATGGTAAATCTGACAGAAAAGAGAACTGAGACATCCTCTCCCTTTACTTCCTGTGGTTCTTGATTGTTTCTGACCTTTCATTGTAAATTATGGAAGAAATAAATTCAAACGGTATGGATGTTTGTTCACCTGCTTTTAAGCTCCAGATTAGTACGCATAGAAACCAGTGAGGTGAGGTTGGTGGCAGGTGAGGCACCGACCCTTTCAGAGTCAGAATCACAACTATATGAACCCATTAGAGGAGCTCAAATTCACCATTTAATTTCCAGCTTACAGAGACTGACCATATCTCACATCAGAATTCTCTCCACACACATAGGAAGGTACATACTTGTCCAAAGAAGAACGTTCAATTTGTATCGGCTCAGAGAAAGAGCACGTCTGCTCTCCACCTTTGTGTGTTCTTAATTTACCATCGCAATTCTACAATTCATACAGCGCGAGAAAAATATCGCAATATAGAAATTGAAAAAAATCTGGTATTTTCTGTTAAGAATGAAGTTTATCATTACTCCTCTTACATTTTTTGTTTTCCAAATATTTGCAATTATATACGAAAAACAATGTTTAAAAACGATATGTACAAATTCATAGGTAGATTTTTTAAATTGAATAATTACTTTAGATATAGAATCTTCCATATTTTTTTTCAGTCAGAGAAAAACTTAAAAAAAACGTACTACTGTAGTGAAGTCGACTCCCTGATTTTGACTCTGCGTAGAAGAAGAGCATCCGCAGAACCAGCATAAACCCGTGGACTCGGCACGCCCCCTTCAGGGAGGCAGAGGTACTGGCTGCCTCACCTCCTGATTTTTCATTACAGCTTCATGTCAGATCAGCAAGACTAAATATTTTCTACACATACTTACATACATGACCTATTCCATGGAAAGTGAGGACATATAATAAAAGTGTTCACAAACATTATGTAACAGAGTTGAAAATTTACTTTGTAATATTAATTATAAATGATATTGTATGTCTATTTTTCTTGTAATGTTTAGTTTTGTATGTGAATTTTACCTTAATGATATAATTTTATTTGTTTTTACAATTAGGTGTGGGATTAAAATACTGCACATCGCGTCTCCTGTCCCTCCTGGATTTCCGTAGCTCCTCTTTATATGAGTCCCTCACAAAAGTGAAACGGTTTTTTGAGTCATTTGAGTCACTGAGTCAGTCACCCAGAGTGAGTGGAAAATACGTATTTGCACACAAGGTCCACCCACTCCCAGTTCCCTCTGATTCATACCGCTAAGACCACTGATTGGAAACTGGAAAATTATCCCTTTCATTGTGAAAGAGTGAAAGATCAACAATTCTCGAAGAGGAAACATTTATTTTTCTTTCACTAATTCACAAAAAACAACAAAATGAACTAATCGTGGTATATAAATAAAAATATAAATGCAACCGTGAGAAATGACAATGAATCAAGTTTGAATAGTGCAACAACAGAATAAAGTAACTATGTACAGAATGTAGTTGTGCAAATTTAACCCTCTTCACAAATTGAAAATAAATGCAAATAGCCTAAACATTAGTGCAAAAAGGCAATAGACTAAGATTCAACAGTCCAACATTTGAATAAAGTAACTATGTACAGAATGTAGGTGTGCATAATTAACCCTTTGCTCTTCAAAATGAATCCTCCTCCTCCTCCTTTAATGTTTACTTTTTTGTACCGCATTCTTTGGCCATTGCAGGAAACTAAAACTTTTTTTCCACTGAATGGGAAATTTTGTACTTTTGAAAGTAACATCTTGTGGCTTTTGACTTTGACACACAACGGTAATCATTTGAAATAATAAAAGCTCAGAAAAATAAGTGTTGTACAGTATTAACATTACAGAGCGGGCACTAGCCGATGGTTGTCCTCGCCCTGATCTTTGTGTGCTGGTATTTTCTGGTTGAATTGTTGCAGATGTGCTGCTGCAAGAAGCAGGTGAGGTTTCTGATGTTGTTGCTTCTTGTGTTGTTCCTCCTGTTGCTGATGAAGGTTGTGCAAAGGTAGCCGTTTGGGTTTTGGCTACGCTGTGCTATCATCACGGTGGGTTGCTTTCTGCTTAGATGCCTTTCCATTTTAGATGTGCTGCCCCCTCGAAAAGATAAAACTGCCTTGCAAAGCTGGTATTTTTTAACGTGTTAGCCTTTTCATGTCAAAATGCATCCAAATATCACTTCTTCGGCGGCTATCCATTTTTTATCTTCAGAATAGATAGTGGACCTGGCTAAACTTTTTTATTTAGCCTCTTCATTACCTTTGCGAGACAAACATAACATGTCAAGTGAATAATTTGTTTCTACGCCGTCACTCAGAGACTACCGGTACCGGAGCTGAGCAGCGGACTTTCAACTCAAATAAGGAAGCGCCGGGGGGGCCGGGCCGCTGTGAGCAACTGAGGGAATCGTTCGTTGATTTGAAACCAGAAACCGGAACTTGATATATACAAATGCAGTTAGAATAGCAGTCGCCCAATAATGACATGTTTTCTGGTCTCTTCTTTAAAGTCGCAGGGACGAGTCAGTGAACAAGTTAATAGAGACGAGGAATTATGACTCAGGAGTCAGTAAAACGACTCTCGACTTTTGAATGATTCGTTCAGGACTTGCACATCTATAGTATGGACTGCTGAGGGGGAGTTCTGCAGAACTTAACATGATAAATACTGCTAAAGCTGACTCATTAACAAAGTCAATTGTGCTGGTTTTTAACCAATAACTTTGGTTTTCCAGTCCATTTTAATTAACTTCATTGTACAAATCGCGAGATTTGTACCACGGCGGGAATCTGAATAAGAACGAGAATAAGCAGGAGATTTGATGTGTGTTGTTTTGTTGCAGAGGAGCAAATACATTTGGGAGAACTGCAGTGGGCCTCATTCCTCTGTACCATCTCCATCTCACAGTTACATTGGTGAGAAACGGTGAGAAAACAGAAAAACACGCTCAAACCAGTTTGTGAGCGTCTTTGCAATCTGAGATGAGGCTCAGCTCACAGCCGCCTCACCTCGCGCCCCTCCTCTCCATTTGAACAGCAAATTCGCAGATTTCGGCGCTCTTGATTATTTAAAACAAATGATTGGAATCATACAGAAATTACATTTATAGCATATGTCATCGGACAAATATTAATATTTACTTTATTTTATCATTCATTATGTTTTTTGCTTTTAATGATGACAGGTGAGGCCTATCCTGACCGCCCTTCCTCGATAGAAACACTCAAAGACTTGACAACGGATGCCTTCATGGTCTTCCCTCCAAAGAAGACCTCTATTTGTGTCAAAGGTGGAAAAGTGTGCAGTTTTCAGCTAATGAGTTCTGGCAAAAATGGAAACCTGGAAACATGCTGAACCTCCGACAACGACGACAATAGCACCACACGTGATATTGTCACTGCGTTGAAGGGAATTACTTAGCGACAAGGAATGTGATTTAAAACCTGCCAAGAAATAAACGCCTGTTTCAAAGAAGTGAAACTGTGTTCACACAGTTTCACATATGTGAAACTGTTGTCTCATCCAGACATTGTGAGACATCAGTTTTTTAATTTAAGAACCTCATCCCTGCTCCCTCCTTAACCCTTAGATGCACAAGTGTTTGGACCCAACACTCTCCCATTAGTAGGTCAAAAATGACCTGTATAACAATCACTGTGTTTTAATCCCTGTTAAGTCTTTGGTAAAGAAAAGTTATTTTTATAAAATTTTGAATTATACTTTGCTCCACACAAAAACGATTTCCTGAAAATTATCTATAATTTTCAGGAAGTCCACTTTGGGTGGACCAAAGTATAATTCAACATATTCCTGACAGCCCCAGTTGATAAGAAAGAAGGTTCCCATCACATGTCATTTTATGACCCACTTATGGAAAGTGGGGTATTCACACAAAACTACAGTTTCCTCAAAAGTATACAAGGTAAATGAAACATTTGAATGGTATGACATCAAAAACATGTTTTTGGAGGAGTATCCGGTATATATATATATAAATCATTGCTACTTTCAATTACAAAGATATTGCAAAAAAAAAAAAAAATGACCACACCTGGTCATTTTTGACCCAATGATGCATCTAAGGGTAAACCACCGGACCCTGAGCAAAGACTGGTTCAGAGACGGTGCAAAAATACTGAGAGCACTGGTTTCTTGTTTTTATTTTTATGTATTGTGTTTATTATGGCCACTATCTAGCTTTGGCGTATAAGTGGGAGATGCTTGGCGCTTGCATTTCCCATCAGCGGTCGAAAAAGGAAAAAAAAAATAGAAAGCTAGCGATTTTTTTTTTTTTTTTCTTCATGAGAAGTGATTTGGTGTCTGTTCCATCTGTTCACAGACCTGAGAGACCCGGACCATCTGCCGTCTGAGCGGCAGGAGCAAAAAAAGAAAAAAAAACACACACACACTCTGAACTATTAAACACATCTTTTGGAACATGGCGTTAAATTCCTTTTCCAGCCTGGAGGGCAGCTCAAATGGTCCCGTCACTTTCCTCCAGAGGACGGGAACTTAAGGAGCAGTTCATCATGCTTTCTCCATTTTAAGGACGCCTGTTAGTGCACTTTATCACATCTCACTCACTGGAGGGGCAGCCTGAAAGCACTTCATCCTGTTTTATCTTCTATAGAGGCATCCAGGACGGCGCTATCACAGCAGTATGGGAAACAATCAGTGCCGGGGGCCGCCTTTGTAAAAAAATATGTCGACAGTATCTCTTCAGGAAATTTCATACCGTGATGGGCCTATGGAGGGGAGGAAGAGGCAGTGAAAGGACCAGAACACAGATGAACCCATAACCACATTATCAGCATTAAGAAAACTGAGCTATGCTGTCGTCACCGACGGCAAGTGTGTGTCGCCAAAAGTCCCCAGTATCTGCGTTGTACAAGCAATTCCCCTGATTGAACTCTTCGGATCAAATGTCCAGTTATGTCCAGGGTATTTTTTGTATAAATGCTCACCCTAGTGAGTGAAACATATATTCACTCATTATATAATACAAGGGACATAACTCTTCCTCAAGTTCATTCATCTGCACCACATCTGGAGTAAATGGGACCAACGGTAAGGAAGTCACGTCAGGGAAACTGGGATGCTTGTGAAAAGCTCCCCTTGGGTTGGTAGAATAGGAACTTTTAAGGATAAGTATAATATATACATCTCTAGATGCGAGCCGAGTCATGTTCATAAAAGTTCTACAAAAATCGGGCAATAATTTAAGAAGTTACGTCTAAAAAGTATTTTTGTGAAAGAAAAAAGAAAAACAGCTTTCCCTTAGTGATTCAAATACGCACCATTAGATTTAAAAACGAATAATAAATCTCCTTGAGTCGATTCATATCCATCGAAATCCAGCTAACGATTAGGAAGTTATGTCAGAGGAATACTGTTTTTCAATAAAGCTCCCTCTACTGAGAGAAATATGAACTACTGGGGCAAAACACCACAAATACAAGATAGATCTATTCAGGATCATTCATTTGCACCAAAGTTGGACTAAATTCCAACAACGGTAAGGAAGTGATATCCGAAAAACGGTGTTTCGTAAAAAGCTCCTGTGATGCCCGCTTATGATGTGGGATCGCATTTCTGTGAATGTTATCATCTGGTTTGGTCTCTTAATAAATCATACATATATATATATATATATATATATATATATATGACTATCATCATGACTATTCTAATAAAACACAAAGTATCCAAGATGGATCTCCTCGAGTCGCATGTAAACCACATTTAGCCTAAAGGTTGACAAATTTTGGCCTGAAAACTTTCGGAGATAAAGCTCCCCCTAGTGTTGGAACTTTAAAATCGATGTTTCAATCAATCAATCTAGTTCAATCAATCAATCAATCAATCCAGTTCTAACTCGTACTAAGTTCCGTGTGGTTATGAAAGTTGACAATGATCCGTGAAACATTTTTTGAGTAATGTTCAGAAAACTGTGGTTTTCAGAAAAAAAAAAAGAAGAAGCTCCACCTCCTGAGCAAAACATGATCTTTACAAAATAGATCTCCTCGAGTGGATTCATATGCACCATATTTGGACTAAAATATTTGGTCTAGAATCTGAAAATGCGACATGAAATATTTTTTGAGTTATCGTGTAGGAAGGATGCGCGGCGGTGGCGGGCATATGGCGGCGGTGAACGCGGCGGATACGGCGATGATTGCGTGATAACCCCGACTTATCTCAGTGCTCTGAGCAGACGTACCGAAGTGAAAGGCACAAAAGAGGGGGGTGGGGGGGGGGTGGACAAACGGTTCCAGAGTGTGTGACAGACACTGAGAGAGTTTCTTAGACTTTTTGGAGGCTGAATCAGAAATGAATTGGAAATTTTCCACAATTAGGATCTAATAATGATCTTTTTTAGAAAATAGTGTGACTTCTGTTTGATCTCGCAGAGACTTACGTGATAACTTACACACACATTTACAAATTGGGAAAATTAGGAATAAAAGAAATGTTTTGAAAACTCACAAAAGATGCTTAAAATGTAATATTTGGTTTTTTTTTTTACTGTGAATGAAGATTGGGGGTTAGTGAAACCACCGTCAATCCTGGACCCATGGAAAACGTTCCAGTTGTGTTTGTTTCTGCCTGGCTGTCTTTGGGCTTAAATTTAAGGCGTAGAACTCTTATTTTGTGAAGTTCCTAAATGTCCTCAGGGGCGTATTTCTCATCAGACTGCTTTATCTGCACGCACAACATCATCACGCAGGGATACGAACGTCTAAAAGACCTTTTGACCCCCATCATCATCATCCAACTTCTCCTCACTCTGAGCAGACCTCATTTCCATGTATCAAACAGACATTTTATTAACAAACGCCTCACCAGTCATGATGTTGTTTTACCGTTGTGCCAGCGCTGGGAAATATGTCCTTCAGTCAAACCCGCTAAGTAGCGCCCTTCATTCTCCTTTACAGATACCAACGTCCGTCGTTAGGGAGCAGATTAAATGAAAGCAACATTACAGGTAGGAAAAAAATGATTAAAAAGCACATTTATTTATTATATTCGCCAAAAGTTGGTGCTATAAGACTTTTTGTATACGTTTTTTTCTTCTTTTTTATTTTACATAACTTAACTTGCAGAGTTCAGTCAGGGGATTTGGGGCTTTTTAGGGAAGTTCCCTTGCTGCCGGGGTCGACAGAGTAGGCCTAGTTTTATTATCATTATAACTCTAAGTTAACCGTAACCACTCAGAAATCAGGAAGTAAAGAATGAAGAATGAAGAGCAAACACTGAGAAGAAGAAGAAGAAAATGCTCCAATCAACCTCAAAGTTAGAAATCTTTATTCATATACATTGTGTCATTCGTTGAAAATGGAATGTCGTAAGAATGGTCAAGAGAAACTCATCAAGATCCGATGTGTAATTTAAACCTTCCCTTCATTTTTTTGAGCAGTGTAAAGTTAGGTTCAGATAAAATGTTACTTTTATACTTTCTTTTTTTTTTACATTTAAGAGCTTTCAGTTTATCATTTTACTACTTTTACGTTTACCTTTCTAACAAAATAATAATAATAATAATAATAATAATAATAATAATTATAATACATTTAATTTAAAACGCACTTTACATTTGGATCAAATCTCAAAGTGCTAACTTTAATGAATGAGTCCATCCATCCACTCATTCATTCATTCATTCATTCATCAATCCACCATCCATCCACCCATCCACTCATTCATTCATTCATTCATTCATCAAATCCATCCACTCATTCATTCATTCATTCATCAATCCACCATCCACCCATCCTCTCACTCATTCACTCATTCATTCATTAATCAATCCAAACTCTGCCTGAGCCCGTATCTTTCAGAATGATTACCATGCAGGGATTTTGCGTTGAGTGCATGATAAAGAGTTTTGCTGTCAGATACTGAGACCCAGGTTCTTCTCTTACTTCTGGTTCTTCTCAGAGAAAAGAGTGTGTTCTGTAAGACTAAAGCTGAAATCTCTCTAAATGCAGATTCTTCCTGTAGTTTACCATCAAAACATGTAAAGTCACTCACAGCCCTCGCTCTAAACATCTACACCTCTACTCCACCTCCACACTGTCATAATTATGACCAGGGATACATTTATAACGTATAGAATGGACCTTTCATCTTGCTTCTATAAGCCTCAGGGGAGCAACTTTTGCATTATCACATAACTAAGACTCTCCATTCTGCCCAAACTGTAAAAGCAGAAACCTCTCCACATGCTGCAGATCCCCCAGGAGGTATTTTCAGATCCTGCCGTCTGCTGCTTCTGCTGATGTTCACAGCCTCACCCTCATTAAACACGTTGATCCTGGTCCCAGATCTGCTGTCGCTGTGTGAACTGCAGTTTCACACAACACTGATTTTCTTTTCCTTCGTCTTCCTCCAGCAGCTGTTGCTGAGGAGGTCGAGTGGTTGTTCAACCATTTGAAGGTCAGCAGTTCAATCCCCAACACAAACCGAGAACCCAATTTACCTACTGCTCCTCAGGGATGGTCCAATTTCATTATTATATCACCGAACCATACCTAGAATAAATCATTTCCGTGCTTATTATTATATCCCCTAATAGCTCCGTGTGTTACACCCCTCAAAAGAGGGCGTGGCAACAATCCAGACCCTCAGGCACCCAGCCACACGCCGGTCCAAGGCCCGGATAAATGGGAGGGTTGTATCAGCAAGGGCATCCAACATAAAAAAAAAATTTAAAAAAAACCTATTCCACATCATTATGCAGAACACAATGATCCTGTGGCAAACCCCTAAAAAGGAAAAGAGCCGACCAAAAAGTCAGGGACTTCATTATACGACCATAAAACTTAATGATTGATTTAATAAAGTTGGCGTAACATTTTTTGTGATTCACAGAGTCCCCGCGGCCGCAGAACCTCGGTTTTGGTAACTCAAAAGCTGTTTTCAAATTTGATGTTCTTATAGACCTTAGTGTGAGGAAGGACTGGATCAATTTGGGGGAAAGTCGTGGTGTATTTATGACACTAGGGGGAGCTTTGTCTCCAAAAAGTTTGGTCTGATTTAGAAACGAATATACATGCCCTAAATATCCAAAGTTGAAGTATTTCCATCAACTCGAGGGATCTATCTTAAATACATCGTGATTTACTTTAACAGTTCATATTTGACTCACTAGGGGGAGTCTACTCTCTAAAAACCCTGTTTCTGGACATCATCTTCAAATGTTCAAATGTAGGAGGAACTGGATTGATTTTGGGAGGTCGGTTGGATATTTAGGACACTAGGGGGAGCTTTATCTCCAAACGTTTTCAGGCCCATCATTTCTCACATTTGGTGCATTGAAATAAACTCAAGGAGATTTATCATTTATATATATCATATTTTACCCATATTTGTATCTTATAGATACTAATATTCTCAATTTAAGGAGCTTTTTTTTTTCTTTTACTAAAATACTAAGGAAATAACTTAATTTGAGGGGGTTGTAGCAGGAGGAGTACTGCCAGAACCTGCACCTCCAGACTCCAGTTTCCGACCAAATGGCCAGAAACAGTGTCCATGAGACCCGACATCCTCTAGTGAACATGTGTCAAAGAACCAGAGAACACCAGAAATGGTAGGTTCACCGTTGTTGCTTTGTTCTACAGATGAGCGCATGTTCACACTGAGCCCATGTGAGAGACTCTGGAGATGTTGTGTTGGATGTTATGCTGCCCCCCCGGAGAGACCGGTTTGGTTGTGGGTCAGTGATGGTTTGGGGAGGTATATCTTTTGAGCATCTCATAGACCTCCTCATGTTAGTCAACGGTACCCTGACAGAAGGATGAAATCCTCCGACCCATTGTCAAGGTCCACTGCACTCACGCTGGTGCACTGGACCCTGAGTTCCTTCTGGTCCAGAACAATGGCCGGCCTCATATGATCAGAGTGTGTAGGTAGTTCCTTGGTGATGATGGTATTGATACCATTCACTGGTCCTCATGTATCCCAAACCTGAATCCCCCTGAGAACCTCTGAGAGGTTATGGATCGGTGCATCAGACGCCACCACCAGACACCACAGGCTGTCCAGGAGCTCACTGATGCCCTGATCCAGGTCTTGGAGGAGATCCTAAGGAACCCCATCCAGCTCCTCATCAGAAGCATGGCCAGATGTTGTCAGGATTGCCAACATAATTCTTGGGTATTTTCAGGAAACTAGAATAATAATAATAAAAACTTTATTTATATAACATCTTTCAAAACACTGTTACAAAGAGCTTTACAATAAAACATAACACAAACTAGAAAAAGCACTGTACAAAACAAGAAACCTCCGCCAGGGCACAGCAGTACCCTAGGCGGAGGAAAGGATAATGCAGATTTCTCCATTAATGTCTGTATTATTATAAATCTGCCGACAACTCCAACAAACTCTCTCAGTATCCCTCAGATACACAGCTCCTTCCACTTCAGCATCTCTGTTCAGCCCACTGAGCCGCCAGCTCCACCCCCAAGGAAACATCAAATTAACTCTTGAAACTGAGCCCCAAGCACCACCCAAAAGAAAAATCAAAGGATCCAAAGGATCAAACAGCAATAGATACATTTTGACGTCACTACTCCAAACAAACTATTGTTTATATTTTATTTAATCTTCAATGCTGCGAAAAACATAATGTCACCTAAATTTAATCACCTCCATGATATCCCAAAATCTACCTCTGGGTATAATTTCATGCAAATCCATCCTGTGGTTTTTCCGTAAGCCTGCTCACACACAAACGGACAAACGCACAGGAGTGAAAACATAACTTCCTCGTCAGAGGTAATAAGGCCATGAATTCAAGCTACAGTACAGAGAATAAGAACAAAGGATTAAGAAATTTAGAACAATAAAACATAACAGTCGGGATAAAAACACAAAAATTTGCCTCATCTGTAGTTTTGACAGAGATGTTTTGGTTGAGACAAGTAAAAAGGCTGTTACAGTAATGAAGGCGTGAGGAGATAAAAGCATCTACAACCGATTCTGCTTCTCTTCCATTTGAACGATGGACAAAATATTGACAATAACGCTGAATGATTAGAAATATCATTGGACAAGCTTTGTGATGCGATTCTCAACAGTGAGATTGTCGTCAAACCGGACCGCAGGATTTCCTACAGCAGGCTTAATGTATTCAGGTGGGTGACCAGTAGATGGCAGTAGTTCTCTCACAGCTTTTACAGGGCATGATTACTAAAATTAAAGTTTTGTCGTGTAATTGTAGAACGTTTAGTCAATTTTTGGTGTCATTTAAGCAGTCTTGTAGAGAAACTAAGGGCAGTGGGCTTCAGAGGGAGATACAAGTGTGAGTCGTCTGCATATGAGTGGAAAGAGGTACCATGTCTGTGGACGACGTCACCAAGGGGGAGCTTGTAGAGGCAGAACAGTATTGGTCCCAGAATGGACCCCTGTGGCACACCATACTTAATATTAGAGAGTAAGGACTTGAAATTGTTTGAGGACACACAAAGCTTCGGGTTAGACGGGTATGAGGAGAACCGATCCAAACCATGTAAACACCTGGTACCACAGTCAGTCTGAAAGAATGATACGATCTATTGTGTAGAACGCTGCACGTAAGTCAAGCAGCACTTTTTACCCTGCACACGATTCTCAGTGTTTTAAAAACAAGCAGGTGTCTGGATTTGAGAGCTTTGAGATTTATACAACATTATCCAGGCGTGGATTTCTTTTCCACCAGAGACCTGTGAACAAATAAAAGGACATATACAGATTTTTTTAAAAGATGGATACAGACAAATCACTTTCGGACATACATACATTAAATCTTCTGGGGAAGTCACCTGGAGGTGCTGTCGATGTTAAAATGTCCCGTGACCTGACATTGGTTTTAAATTCTACCAGAGGTAAGTTGGTAAATTTTGTTGAAGGGCCCTATAAATAAAAGAAATACAATTCTGCTCCATTCCCTCTCTGCCAGACGGAACCGTTCCTCCGGTCCACTGAGGGTGCCCCGGTGACCTGGTGAGGGAGGAAAGCATCAGCCGTGATGAAGTCAATGTGCTGTGATGTACAGGTTGGTTTCGTTTGCTTTCCTCACAAACCCTCCCTGAACCCGGACCATGGTGTCAACTTTCAGCTGCCTAATGTTCTGCTGTTTGCTCTTCGGGCTCTTCTCACCCGAGCCTCGGCCGAAGCAGTGGAAGGCCAACAGGAAAGGATGACGGATTAGCAGAATTCAAAAGACGGTAGAGAAATTAGATTTACGGGAAGAAATGGGAGAAAAGAGAAACAGTGAGAAAAAAACCATGAACAGCTGAGAGGATCAAAATTTTACAGCACATGGTCAAAAAGAAGTGGCCTGGTCCAGAACCGGAGCTGAGAGAACACTGATTTTTGTACGGATTCTAAAAAAATAACTCAAGACTTGAGAGTAAAAGAATCTTTTTAAATATTATTGATTAATTGGATTGAGATTCTCTCAGTTGGTGGGGGTAATGCACATATTCAGATCTTACCAACTGTAACCGTAAGAGAAGAATTGTGTATTTCAGTCCGGTATTTTAAAGACATTTGATCAGATTGCTCCGTCCCGTCTCTCGGGTTTTGTTCTCGTGAATAAATAGTACAGATATTAATCCTGTCTGCCTCCCCAGCTCTCTTTGCGACGCAGTATAGACTCACCCGCGGACTTATCGGGCTTTTGAAACACTTGTAATACATCTCCGGTAGCGAGGACTGAATGAAATCCTCATCTTTTCTCCATGAAGCATCTTCATAGATCCTTTTAGAGTCGTCATCAGCAGTAGTTGCACAAGCGGTGCGGTGGCAGAAAAACAGCGCGTCATAACAAAGGGAGACAATAACAGAAAAAGGTCTTTATGAAATACTGTTTCATAAAGACAATGAAAATAGTATTGTTTCATACTGTTTGATGAAACAATACGGTGGCAAGCGATTAAACGGACGGATTGGACTGAACCATCCGGAGTTCTTCTCTCTGCAGGGCCCCTTTCATACCAGGAAAGGTTTAGACTGCTGATCACCCCCAAAGATCAAATCAATGATGTCGTTAGTAGCGATATATATTAATATTACGCTGGCATTTCATAACGGTTAACACCAGTGACCAACGTTAGCAACATTAGCATGTAAGCTAGTAACGTAGGATGTGACCAAACCGAATTGTTCATAAACGGCTAAGATCACTCATGCAAGCATTTAATGAATGAATGAGGCACACTGTTATATCTGTGACACGACTTTTACTTAACACCGAGAATGAGCTCCAACTTAACCAAACCTTGGGATCATATAGTTTCACATCCTGCTTGACTTTCTGGCATTAAACTTTACCTCATACCGTTTGTTTTGGTTTCCTGACGTTGTCGTAAGGCAGAGATGTCACTTTCTGCCATCACGCTGGCTCCGCCCACAAAATACTTCATCGTTGATTACAAACACAAAAAGGGTCCGTTGGTATATATATATATATATAGCAGCATATATATATATATATATATATATATATATATATGCTGCTGGGTCAGTTGAGGCAACATCACAGTTGTACAAAAAATAAGTTTATTCAAATATGCTATAAGTTTACTTCTTTCAAACACAGGAAAAGAAACACAGATATACTTAACAAAGCTGGACCTACTCTGTCGCCCCCAACAGTTAGGGTCGATACCACCTTAAAATGCCCCCAACGCCCCTGATTTAACTGCTCAAATTAAATGAAAAGTTTTGTTTGATAAAACAGTTTTCCGTATAAAAAAAAAAAAAAAAAAAAAAGAAGCACCCAGTAGTGAGTAAAATACGAACTATTAGAGTGAAGTATGATGTAGTCGGGCCTTTTACACAATCAATCCAGTTCTTCCTCACACAGGGATCAATGTAAGATTGGAAAATGATCCATGAATTAGTTTTTGAGTTATCCTGTTAAGACGAAGGATCTGCGGTGGCAATGATGATTCTATAATGTCCCCGACTCTGAAGCTGCATCCTTTCGCTTTGATCTCATCTAATTTTATGTAGTCTCCTAGAAATACATTTGCATGATTGGTTTCTCCTGCGGGAGTTGAAAAGATATCAAACTCAGTTTTGGCTTTAAAAACCTCTCAGGCTCCGGTGGTCAGAAGAAACACATCCAACGACCGGAGCTCTTTGTAGTTTCACGACACAGAAGAGTTTTAATCCCTCTTCCTCCTTACCTTCACACCTGCCCTATTACCAGCTCCGTTCCTTTTTCCTCTGCAGGGCGACCTCTGCGTCAATATTTCAAAGTCGAGGGATAGCTTTCTGAAAAAATCTCCCTAGTGTTGCTGCTGTAGTTGAACAGAAATGTGCTTCTGTCAATAAATTTCATTTTTCAGGCAATAATGAAAGATGGCAAACTGCAGAGCGAAAGCAAAGTTTGCAGAGCGCGTCATTATTCTGATTAAATTATGAAGTAAACAGAGTTGTTTATATCTTTTTTAATATGGATCTGTTGTTGCTGCTCCCTCCCAAACTCTAAGTGAACATGTTCGGTTCCTCTACACATCCATCCTCCACTCGTGGCTCCTCCTGACGCTCCCACACTCTGCCCTTTATTCTGACCTCCGTTCTATCTTCGTGTTGAGAATAAAAGGAAGTAAGAAGAGTCGAAGGAAACCAGAACTTTGAACCCTCTGAAGGCCGGATTCTAAATCAGACCTGAAATCACAGAATTTCACCAGGACATCCCATAATGTCTCTCAGTGGTGTGTTTGACTCCACGTGCACTACTGCCCACAACATCTGGACCTGCCCCTGACGAGATGTCCAGGAGGATCTCCTCCCAGACGTGGATCAGGGTCTGTGGTTCTACGTCTGTGATGGTCTGATGCAGCGATACAGAACGTCTCAGAGGTTCTCAGGTGGATCAGGTCTGAGGTACGTGACGGCCAGTCAATAGCACCAATACCTTCGTCTTCCAGGAACTGCCTACACACTCTGAACACAGGAGGTTGGGCTTTGTCCTGGACCAGGAGGAACCCAGGGTCCACTGCACCAGTGCAAGGTCAGAAAGTGTCTGAGGATATCATGAGAACCAGGAGGCCGCTGGAGTTCTCCTCCTGTCCCTCCTCACACATCGGAGCAAATACCGGTCCTACTGATGGGTTGTTGTCTTTCTAACATCCTGGCCCTTCTCTCAAACTCTTCTCCTCCAAGGACACTAGCCCAATGCAAAACTAGAGAAAAATCAGTCAGGAAGGACGAGGAGAGGGAAACCACCTGCAGAACCAGAACCCATTTGGGGATGTCTTGCTGTTGCCTCTCCTGTCCACCTGGTGACGCTTTCATCTGAACCAAATCAGGTGAAACTGATCAACACATGCTTCCTAAATGGACAGAACAGATGAATATTCTGAGAGTTACGCCGACTTGATGTCATACTGTGATGATTTAATGATTGAATTGATGCTCTAATTTTTGAGCAGTGTATATAGAAACAGCAGATGTCTGCATGGTGAGGAGGGGGTGTGTGTGGGGGGGCATTCAGCAGAGCACATGTGTGAGAAGATGATGGATATAATGGTGGATATGTAACCGATTTCATGACACAGCAGTGATCTGATGATGGCAGCAATCTGGACATGCATGTTCAGTGACAGCAGAGGAAGGTGTATTTTACCATTTCCTCTTCACCTTCAGATTTGTTTTCCCTCCAAATGTCTGTAACATTCTTTAAGTCTTTTCCGTTCGCGGAGGGTTCCATTTAAATGAGCTGTTTGTGTTAAACACATGACATTGCAGAAGACTTCAGGGGCATTTGCCGATTTTTAACACCCTGAAGCGGATGAGTAACTGGTTGTGTGCTGCCCTCTGGTGGTCACATCCTCCAACAGCATCAGCACCTAAAGGTGATGCTGATTTACAGCATCAAAGATATGTTTGTTTTTTTTTCCTTTTCTTGATTCTTGATCTGTATAAAGAGTTCACTCTAGACCTGCTCTTTTTGGAAAGCCCCTTGAGAAAACAGTTGTTGTGAATTGCCGCTATATGAATAAAATTGGATTGAATTTGAAGGTAGGGTGGACATGTTAACATCCCTGGACAAAGAAAAGTCCATTTTAAGATCTTAAATTGTTTCTATAAATCCAGTGAGTTGATACAACGGTGATATGGGATTAAAATAAATGTGTTCGTATTAATTCTGTGATGATGTTGAAACTACGGATCACTTGTTCTTTTTTATTCTCACTTATTCAGCATATCCTCATTTTGGGATAAACTCAGTCATAAATATCCGTGTCGGAAATCGAAACTACACTTTTATATATATCAATAATACAAACGAATATATATTTATATATTCGTTCGGACAAAACCCTTTAACTTGTGTAAAAAAAAAATAGTGCAAGAAAATATTACAGAACATCATAACTTATACAAAAAGCTCAAACTTATTTATATCCCCAAAAAGTTTATTATTGAGTTGTCATCGCTTCCGCCACACATCCTCCGTTTGAACGCGATAACTCAAAAACAATCTCATGGATCATTGTCTAATTTTATACCCACATAGACCTTTAGTGTGAGGAAGAACTTGAATGATTTTGGGAAAGGTTGGTTGATGTTTCAGAAACAAGGGGAAGCATAATCTCTAAAAATAATCAAATTAATAAACCAACTTGAGGAGAGCCATCTTGTATATATCATCTATATTTATCTATATGTTCTTATTATCCCTCCTTCCATTCTGCATCCTCTTTCCACGTTCATTTTTTTTCACATATTAGGAAGTAATAAATTCAGATTTTGCCCCTCCTATGATCTAATGTGAACCCCATTACATTTCAACCCTTGAAAGCAACCCGGCATGAATCGATAGAAGAGCTGAGGAACACGCGCCGCGTGGCCGAGTCCGACTTCACACAAGGGTTTAAAATCAAGCAGGTAAAATGGAGCTTTCAGCAGACTCAGTGTTGGACTCAGTGGAGCGTGTCGGCTCTGAAGATTAATGAGGTGAGCTCCTGTTGAACACGCAGGTTGACTCTCTAAACAGAGGTGTGTTCACAGTGACGGCTGCACACGCCTCTGATCACAGGCCACTCATCCAGCGGCGAGTTACTACCATCCCACCCGACAAAAGAACAAAGCATCAGTGGTGTAAAGTCACAATACTTGTATTTATTGAAAAATAATGGACCCCTGAGGCTAGAGGAAAAGGCCGCAGTTTCTTTGTGCCTTGTCTAGCTTCTCAGTCTGACACGGCCGGTCAGAAGACAAAAGACCCGTCCAAAAACACACATTGCACGACTGATTTTGTTTGATTTCTGTAATCTGAATCTAAAGATTACATGGCCCAGTACAGACGGACACATTTCTGGACGTACACAAATCAACTGCAGAACTTCAGCGATACTCTTTGTCCATTTTCTTTTCTTTTTTAAAAAAGGAGTTCTTCCTCCCTAATGAATGGAAGCTTCAGCGCTCCGTTCAGCTCACATATAATCCAGGGTCAAATGATTCAAACATTAGATCTTCTTTCGGGATTTGGTCGTTTTGAAACGGGAGGACGGCACAAAACATCCGCAGGTTTGATAAGTTTTATTTTGTCAAACCAGTCATAACGCTCAGTTCAAGAAAAATCAGATTTCAGATTTCAAACTGTAGTTTGGACCTTAAAACCAAAAAAGTAGACGTCTGGCTGCTAAACGACCTCAGTTTACGGAAAAAAAGTGACATTTTTAGAAATTCACTTAATCATTCCTATGAGTTCATAGAGGAGAAGCTTGGCACCACCGTTGTGTTTATGCTAAATATGAAGCCTGTTAGTCTAGCATGGCTTTAAGACAGGGAACAAGGCTAAACAGCTGGTTTATGCTGCGTTCAAGATCAACGTTAGACCCAGAAATCCCAATCTTCTTACTGATTGAGATTCAATCTACCGATTGAATCTCAATCAGTAGATATTCCAATTTGACTGATTTGATCAACTCAAGAAACAATATGGACACTGATGACTGGACTGGACCAAGCTTGAGCGCACGAGTGGGCTCCTATAAGTTACAGATAATGCTGGCATCTTCTGTGATTTTCTGTACAGATTTCTATTTTGCATACAATTTTAATTTTGTATTTCATTGAGCATTTTGTGTTTTTGCCCTACTTGTGTTCTGCTGTAAAACGATCATTCCCCTTTGGGATTAGTAAAGTCTTATCTTCACTAATATATGAAGAAAGCAAACATAAGTGAATGCAGAAGTAATTCACTGGTTAAAATGATTTTAATTTGTAATGTAAGACCCAACGGAGGACGCCGTGTTATGATGTCAGATCAGGAGAGTCTAGGCGTTGAACGACCCCTCGTTTCATTTCTTTGTCTAAAACCAAAGAATTGATCATCGACTTTAGATGCATTAAAGATGCAGTTATCAAACACACTGAAAGAGTGGAAGTCACGACACCATAAATATGCTGGAAAATCATCGGGGTGAAACGAAGATCTGAATACTTTTTTGCAACCAATGAATCCTTTGGAAAGCTGCAGGTATTCTGGCGTCTGCACATTTCTTTCATGAGAGAGTTTTTATTGTTGGCGTAAGGATGTTGTTATCTTTTATCTCTATGTAAAACGAACCGCTGTTCTAAATCAATGGTTCCAGCAGTTTGTCTTTTAAATGGTACATTTAATCCGTTTTAATTGCCTTTTTCTCGATGAGCCAGTCTGATCTTTTAATTTTTTTCATCCTCTCTAGGGTAGTTATCCTTTTATATATGTAAGACTTTCATTCCTTTATATCTACAGATTTTATCCAGCTCCTTTTGCACATTTTAGTTTTGTCTGCGAGAACAAACTATATTCAATTAAAGTAGCTTGAACCTGAGCCTGAGCGAAAACATCCCACATGATCATGTGCGTCAAATCATTTTCGTCCGGGTCGGAGCTTCTAAATCCTCAATTAACGACGTGTCATGAACGCAGCATCAGCTGTCCACAAGTAGCAAAAACTCCAGCAGAAAGCATCAAACGACGTAGCTGTTACCCTTCATCCTGTCTGTGTGACGAGTTATGACCAATGCAATCTGTCAAGAATGAATAAGTGCATTTCTCAAAATGTCTCCAAAGAAATAAACATTGATAATTGGATTTACATTCACTTTTGAGGCTGTGCACATGAGGTCCTTGTGCTTTTTTTTTTAGTTTCTTCTATTTCTTCATCTTGGTCCACAACACGTTTACAAGTCTCCTCATGAAGTCAAAAAGGTTCTAACCCGCTGAGTCCCACACAAACAGAGGGGGGGGGGGGTCTGGGACACGCTGAGGTATCAGACAGTAATAAATTATTCAGTTGTTTAAAAAACACTTTTCAACAACCATTTCAATAGTTCATATCAATAATACAAAATGGTATCAAACATACATGATGCAACATTTTCATTAAACACATTCAATATATTTTTTTTTTAATACTTTTTTTCTCCCCCATGATCCAGAGTGCGTTGCTTCACTGATCAATCAATCAGTACTTTGTTGTTTTCTGTCTGAAGTCCCTTTAACAGTAGATGCAGATTAATAAAAACTGTGTTCCTTCTTTTGCTGAGGTTGATTTTTCCACTTTCATGCTGAGGTGAATTTTTTTATGCCATTCAATAAATTAGCTTTCTTTTTTTTTTTCAATCTTCAACCTCCAAAACTTAAAACTGAGTAACGACAGAAGGTTTCTTTCATTTTAATGATTAAATTCCAGCTCATGTATATCACTGAGACAATCAGCGCCATGGCAACAGGCATACGCAGGCACACAGGGCGACAACATTAATGGCCTATGTACTCGTTGGTTATTAGATTTTTACATTCAGATTGTTTTGGATCCTGCCTCTCGTGTCACTTACAGGTCTGAACAGAACACAACATGCCAATAAGAAAGTCAGAAACTGTATTAAAAGTGCAAAAATGTATTCTTTAAAGAGACCGTATTCATCCAGACAGAATAATTTTAGTGCGTTAACA
Organism: Lophius piscatorius; assembly: GCA_009660295.1. Classification (NCBI taxonomy): domain Eukaryota; kingdom Metazoa; phylum Chordata; class Actinopteri; order Lophiiformes; family Lophiidae; genus Lophius; species Lophius piscatorius. Next base: position 38,883 of record VRLP01003256.1, on the reverse strand, counting down.
GTACAAGCCATTTCATAGGTTATTAGATTGTACAGCCCCACCTCCTCACAGCTGGACACACTGATACACTGGAGGAGTGTGTGGGCTTCTCTCCTCTACAAAGAAAATATTCTGTAGCCAGTACGACATGGCTTTAATGGAACCTTTCACCTCAAAACCTCAAAAAATTCTAATTGTTCCTGAAACCTGTGGTGCCGTTAATCCATCCAGACTTTTGTCATGCTAGTTGCTGATTTTTGGAGCAATGGGTTGTAGCAATGTCTGCATGAGCTACACAGCCTTCAAACAACTTTTAGTAGCAGATGCAAGACCTTTTCACCAAACATAAAATCACAGCACAGGCGTTCACCTACATGTAGTGGTGGACAGGAGGCTAGAGCTCATGAGAGGCTATGATGTCAGACTTAAGGTGTCCTCCACCACCGAGCTGTGAAGTTAGCTGGCCTCTTATCCATGGCTTCCTTCACATTAGCAGGCTTAAATGACTCAAATAATCATTTTTTGCTTCAATGTAACAAATAAAAATCGGACTGCATATGAGACGTTTTGATATGAGCTCTGGGTAGAGACTGAAAGAATGAGGCCAGCTGAAATGAGACTCCCTGGTAGGGAGGCCGGGTCCAGCCTTAGAGATAAGGGGCAGAGCTCTGACATCCAGAGGGAGCTGCTCCTCCTTCAGGCTGTGAAGGAACCAGTTCAGGAGGTTCGGGCATCTGATTAGGGTGCCTCCCTTTGGAGGTTTCACAACTGGGAGGAGATCCAGTTCAGGGTTAGACCCAGAACTCGCTGCAGAGACTATACAATGGTCTCCTTGGCACTCCTCGAATGAGCTGGAGAGTGTTTCTGAGGAGAGGGGCATCTGCCTGCTTCCATCGAGACCCGACCCCAGATAAATGGAAGAAAATGACTGCATGAATGTGCTCCTAAATCAGCTGAATGTGAGTAGTCATGACAACCAAACCTGATCTGAACAAAAGAATTATTAAAATAATGTACTATTTTGACAACGCCGTTGAGTTTTACCAATTTTTCTTCTGTTTTGCACATCTATCACCTGAAGTGTGAAGTATTTCCTCTATGTTCAAGAGAAGGCATCTCTTCAGGGATCAAGGTGCATAAATGGCACCACAGGTGGGAGGAGCAGTTAGCATCTTTAATTTATGGGTGACCCACCCCTCTGAGCCCTAAGAGCATCACAAAGCCCTTTTCAGAGAGGCTTCCTAGGTCTTATTTACCCCCATGGCTATAGCATGCCTCCCCAAACTAAAGCTTCCCTCACTGAGCTACTTCCTCCTACAGTTGTTCAGATTACAGCGACGCAGCCTGACGAGCCCCAGGATTGAAATAAAGTGACATCACATTATTTTGGTTGGTGGCCAGTGCAAATCCGCTTCTTCCGCCTGTTTCACATGAACGAGAACCAACAAGTTCTCGCTGCCCCTCATTTGCTCAAGTTCTCTAAAATGTTCCTACAGATTTTTTTGAAATCAGCATGGATTTTTTTATATATTTTTTTTTTTACATTGCCACCCATAACTTGTTTTTATTTTATATCACAAATATAATTGTAATTTTCTATATTTCTTTTTAGATACAAAAAGACATGGAAAGTGACTTGAATGGTTTTAAGACTATAAAGACAAGAAATGTAATATTAGGGCTAAAGTTCATACAGTACTGATGAAGGCTGCACCCGTCCTGCCGCTGAAGAGGCCGGCGTAAATAAACCTTTTCAAACACTTGATGTAGATCGATAAACTGTCTGATGGTGGAAAACAAAGACAGTATTAGAGTGTCTGGATAAAATGGCTGCTGACACAGACGTGTTGGTTCAAACCCTGTTCTGTCTACGTTAATTAAAGTGTAACTACATCCACCAAACAATCTCACTTTCTTTTACAGTTACAATATTCAAACACTGTTTCAGCCGGTCGGTGATCCTGAAGGTTCAGCTCTTCACCGACGCGACACATTTTCTCAACATCACATTTGTTTCGCTCTCCACAATTTCCTCCTTCCAACCTTCTCCCAACAGATGTCACATGACCACAGGGTGTGTGCTCAATGGGGGATAGTAACCAAGTACTGCACTTAGGTACAAATTCCATGTACTTGTTCTTTCCTTGACTATTTCCATTTATTACTTCAATATTCTCCTCCTCCTCCTCGTCTTCCTCCTTCACATCTCAGAGATGGATCCATTTCTCTCTACTCCTCTACATCTGTCTGACAGCTTTAGTTACTAATCAGAGTACTTTTCTGCCTACCCTTCTTTCCCAACAGACACCGTGTATCTCACTAATGACCTGCATGACTCTACAGCAGGCGCATACACCCGACCTTTAACCCTTAAATATCATGACCTCACCCAAAAATGTATCAAATATTTTGCTTTTGGCAGCAAACGTTCCATCTTCATTAGATAATTAGATTAGCTCACCAGTACAATCTTTATTACAAAGTGATAAATCAGTTATTTGGTGCCAATGCATCTTTTAGAGAATTATTTGACCCTTAAATGTTATAAAATGTTGAATAAAAAGCCCTACTTTTGAAATTTTCAAACAGTGACGAGATGCCTAGAATGAAATCGTTCTGGATATTCTGAGACACAGTGAAATCTAGTAGATTATGTTTTAGTAGAGATGGCCTCAACACATTTTCACCCAGAAGAAAAGTGACTCCAAATGTGGTCAACCAAACAGATGAGCAGGCCATGAAAGGGTTAATGCAGCAGGAATAGTAATATAGTCTTAATGGAAAACACCGACAGGGACCATGAGTACTTATACTGCTGACACTTCAGGTACTTTTGCTGAAAATACTTTCATACATTTACTTGAGTCAACTTTGAACGCAAGTATTTTACTTGTTGTGGAGTACTTTCAAACTGTGGTATTTGTACTTTCACTCGAGTAAATGACCCGGGAACTTTATCCACTACTGTGTCGCTACACCCTCAGAGTTAGAAGTTAACAACGTCTATTTTCACCACCAAAAATCCTCCATAACGCTCTCAGATCCATTCGCCACGTTCTCAACAGAGAACGCAGGCTGCATACCTGAAGATCCCACAGCTGCTTCTCCTTCAGTTACTGCAGGGAGTGGGCGGATAGAAAGGTGATGACCAGCAGGTTGTTGGAGTCGGAGAACTCCGGGTGCCATTCGGACCCAGTTCCTCCCTTTTCCCTCCCTTTCTTAAGAAGATAAACGCGGCCGACAGACGGGTGGATCCTGATCCCTCCTCTTTTGGCCCAAAGAGTCCGTCGTCTTTTGCCGCATCAGACATTAGATTCCAGAATTAAACATGAGGAGGAGCAGCTTGGTGCCGCCGCAGGTCCATGTTGAAAACCAATGGGAGGAATTTAAAGACCTTTGAAAGTGATGGATGAGCGACGGCATAGCGCTCGGTCCAAGGCTTTGTGAAGGGTTCAAGGGGAATCAGTAATATTTGAAAACCATCTCCCCTTCCATCCGTCTGATCCACTGACCCTCTCCCTCACCTTTGTGCACCAGTGTTAAACCACTGCTGGGAGTTCCTTTGGGGACATCCAGAGACATGTGGGTGTGTGTGTGGGTGTGTTTACAAGAGCACTGACAAACAGGACGAGGGAGGTCACAATATGGCACAGTGGAACCTGTGAGAACTGGCAGAACGCTCCGCTCTCCATTTCATCTTCTTCTTCTTCTTCTGGTTCCTCTCTGGGACCTGTTGTCTGTGAGAGCGGAGAAAGAAACCATCAGCTCAGGATCAGCTTCTCTTTACACTTCATGCCATCAAACAACCTGACAAACTTCACATTTAGTCTCCTGATTATGTCCCTCATACGTGGACATGTTTTTAAAGTTAAAAAAAAGAGTAGCTCTTCTTAAAATATGAGATAAGAAGAATTATACCATCAACGTCTGGACTTTTAAAATGGACAATTATATTTAGATCATTTCCATAAGACTTAAATTATTCTTCTTGATTTTTGGTGTATTTAAAAATATTTCCAAAAACAGCAAATAACTTAAGTTCCTGTTACGCCCGTCATGGGTGGATTTTAATCATAAAGCCTTTTCAGCTTTCATATTGATGCTGCGTCTGAATTATGCACCTGTGACTCCTGAAGCAACCCCCAACTATGCTGTGATGATAACCTGCCGGATCGTAACGTGTCAGAAACTGAGGAGTTAATCACTGGTTTTAATAAGAATGGTGACGTATCAAACGTGAGCGTCAGCCAGAATGAAAATTCAAACTGTGGACTCAATTATCTACAATTATCTTGCCACTGTTTGATGTGCAGCAAAGGTTTGACTGAAACACAGAATGGATTCTAAAACAGGAATTCATGAAATGCTGAAGCTTAATTCTTTTTATGTCTCTGAATGTCTTTTAACCTTTTCTTTTACCAGCTGGTTGAATCAGTCGTCTGTGAAGGACAGGACCACCCCCGAGCAGCAGAGTCACAGTTTTCTCTGAGATTATTCAGCGGGGGGGGACCTGTGCTCCCTTTAGAAGAAACCAGCCTGAAACTTAGACTTAGACTAGATAGGGTAAATCATTTTTGACCATGAGAAGCCATCTTATAACTCGACACTTTCATAGCAATAAGAAAAGAAAAAAAGTTTACGGCGAAGCTACATACCCCAATATCGCAGAGTTCAATAGATAGATAAGCGTGTGAGAATATAAATAACACGTAAAAAGCAGTATCTTTAAGTAGATCTCCATGTAGTGAAAGTCAGCAGTCTCAATAAATAACAAATCATTAAACAATCAATAATCAATATATCTGCATCCTATCAATGTTGTGTGAATAATTAATGATGGCTTCTATACGATTCGCTGGAAAAAGTATTCAACCAAAAAGGTTAAAATAAATATTTTAGGATGCACAGAATATAAAGGAAATGTTCATTTAAAAGGCAAACATATGGAACCTTCCACCATCAATGTTTATATATATATATAGAGAGGAATCATCAGTTTTGGAAAACAATCAATTCTTTTTCTTAGAAGTTTGATTTCTTATCCCTGTCCTACACACCTGGCAGAAAATGTATCTGCAACATAAATGGACTGTACTTATATACCACTTTTCTAGTCTGCTTGACTACTCAAAGTGCTTTTACAACACAAGTCATCACTCACCCATTCACACAAACATTCACACAGCGATGATAGGGGCTGCCATTCATGGCGCCACATGTTCATCAGGAGCGGTAACCATTCACGCCATCATTCATGCACCAATGGAACAGCATTGGGGTTTAACTTGGGGTTCAGTATCTTGCTCCAGGACACTTTGACACGTGGACCACAGTGGTCGGGGTTTAAACCCCTTCAGATAAGTGGACAACCGCTTTACCAACAGACCCACCGACATGTTTATCAGTAAATGTGCTACCTCTGACCTCTGACCTCTGACTACACGTGGTCGTCTGTGGAGGTTGAATGTATTGACTGGAAAATCTACAAATGAATCATTAAGACCTCATGGGATAAATAGTTGTCTGAACATGAACCTGAACCCGAAAATAGATCACAACAGTCTTGGCAATACAAGTGGGTCATAATAAATATTGAAACAATGGAGCCAATCTATGGTGTGTAGGAACCTTGACATATGCAGGGAGGGTAGGCAGCTCCTGCCTGAACTGCTGACCCGTCACAAAAAAGGGCAGCATTTATGTCCTCATCAAGCTGCATGACTGTCTTTCTGCACTCTGACCACCAGGGGGCGATGTTGCCTCATGAATCAGTTTTCTCAACTTCTTAAAAAGAGAGAAGTTTCCTCATATATCAGTAACATGCCCAGCATGTGGACAATGACTACTCCCTTATATCTGGATCATTTTGTTCTAAATCACCCAGAGGTGAACACGGCTGTATGTCCGAGCCCAGACCCTAGGGCTCCGCCACATGCTTCACTTCTGCTCACTGGACTTTGCTACAAGAGGAGCCCTTAAAACAGAATACGATCACATGTGAAGCATCGCCACAAACTGAATTCTTCTGAAATTACATGTGTGTCAAGACAGGAAATAGCTCTGGGATTTCTTTTCTATGCTTTTCCACTTCCCTGCAAACACTTCCACAGACCAGAGCCACACTCTCCCAGTGCCACCAGCCTCCAGAGAATTACAAGATACACTGGACAGAGAGGGAAAGGATGGTATGTTTTACATTTTGACTGTGTTTTAGTTTGAAACAGTAACATAATACGCCTTTTTATATACACAATAAACTTGGAGATACCTTATAACACGAACCAGCTCATGAAAGGCTTTGTCCACATTCATTGGAGGATCCTTGGCACTGGTTTCAATATAAGTTATCTGTAGAAACAAGAAAAATGGTCCAAATCCAAAGACAGGTTAGAGTTATGTACTATTGGTACTATATTTACTCAAGCACAGCACAGCACAGCATCTGCTGCTGTGGACCTGCTCGATGTCCACTGATTTCAAGATGCTCATGATGATGATTACCATTATTATTATATAATATTTCCCCATAAACTATTTCTAAATGTTACATTACTATTAATGTTATTATCAACCTGGGATCCCTGCTACCGCTGCAGCCCAACCCTGGAGGAGCGGAGGAAAGTGGATTGCCATAGCTGATATCTCTGCTGCCCCCCCCTCAGAATGGTTCATTCTGTCATTCATGTTACAGTGGGAGCCAGAATCACACAACAACATATCTAAAATCGTACAGTGGATGTCCAGCTTTAGAGGAAACAGCATGTGAGTGGCAGAGTGACCGGTCTTTTCCCCTGAGTCTGCTAAAGCCAGACTCATTCAACACCACAGAGTAAACCCAGCCGCTCAGAGACTTCCCTCCAGGCGTGATAGTTGTGCTGCTTACATTATGTTTCACAGCCATCTCTTGGCCCTGGTCAGAGGTGATCTTTCTCAGATGGACCAAATCCACTTTGTTTGCCACCAACACCATGGGGAAGGCCTCCCTGAAAGAAACAGACAGGTATTCCTATACAACTGAACCTTTTTTAAACCATTTGCAGCGGATTCAAAGACTCCTTATAAGTTTATTTTAGTCTACGGAATTTCTTCAAGTTTAGGAGTAAAGCAACACGAAACGGAGAAAAACAACTTGCTCCGTTCCAGTTTCTATCTTTGTTCCATCTCAAGATCAGCTTCATTAGTTTCTGTCAGAGAGACAAAAGTAATCTCTTCTCTCACTAAAAGTAACAAACAACTGAGAAGAAATGTGGGACATAATCTGATCGTCCTGACTGTCGGGAGACGAGACAGCGATGATTACGATTGTAATCGTGAAATATATGACATCAGACAGACGGAACCGTCTGACATGTTGTTCAAAACATTAAATACATTTCATTGATGTTTCTTATTTTAGAGGGTGTGGTGTGTGTGTATGGGCGGGACACGTGTGAACAGGATCATATTAAAAAAAAACGTCCCCGACAGCAAGGGTTTATCCTGAAAAGACCCCAATCCCCTTTGTTGTGCAAGTAATCCCCCTGATTGAACTCCTCAAATTAAAAAACAATCTTTTTTGTTAAAAGAAAACACAACTGAGTGAGTAAAATATGAACTATAAGAGTAAGATGTGACATTTACGTGACAGATCTCCTCAAGCCCATTCAAATGCACAGAATCTGGACTAAATGTGACCAACGGTAAGGAAGTTATGTCATAAAAACATCTGGAGATAAAGCTCCCCCTAGTGTCGGAAGCATACAACAGACCTTTCCCTAAATCAACCCAGTTCTTCCTCACAATTATGGTGAAAATGTTCCATGAAATAGCTTTTCAATAGATCTGTGATGACGATTCCTTAATATTCATGACTTTTCAGGGATATAAATTAATTGTAGTTAGGAACTACTTGGTTCTGAAAAATACGGCAACAAATAAATTGGAGAGAGAAATGTTTTCCATGGAGAAGCTTAATATGTTCCACGCTACATCAACTCCTGTTGTTCATTTTCCGTTGTGTTACAAATACACGTAGACTGTGTGAGAGAAGGAACCACAAGAACAAACTCCTCCTTTGAAAAACAGCTGAAACAAAACTGCATCCCACACTGAATGAAATACGCATAAAGTACATGTTGTGTTTGCAAATATTGTTTTTGTAAAAGTAATTTGCTTTGACAAACAGTAAATGCCGGGACAAATCTGTTGACTCACTTCAGTGATGCTGCAGTTTCTTTCTGTTATATAACCACGATATTCATTAACATCACCAAAACAAAGTGGAATCCCTTCCAAATCCTTACCGACATTGAATTCACTGGACATGTGCAAAGACAACATGCTGATCAGCCATAACATTAAAACCAACTGCCTATAATTGTGTTGATTCCCTTTTTTTTTTTTCAAAAACGGCTCTGCTTTCTTACAGAACCAGCTTGAAATGTTTTGGCTCCACACTTGGATCAGTGAGACTTGGGCACCTGTGACCTGGTACCAGTTGTAACCCGTACCTACTTTCTTTTTTAGGTATTAACCACTGAAGACCAGAAACACCTAGCAAGATCTGCCGGTTTGAAATGCTGTGACCCAGTCATCTAGCCTTCACCATTTGGCCCTTGTGAAAGTCACTCAGACCCTCATGTTTGCCCACTTTTCTAGTTTTAAAATTAACTTCAGAGGATAAAATGTTCACTCTCTGCCTAATGAAGCCCACCCTTTATCCCAGCCGTTACAACAAGATAATTTGACTTCACGTGTCAGTGGTCATTATGTTATGACTGATCCTTCTAGATCAAAAATCCTTCCTCATTAACTGAATTGATTTTTGAAAATACTGTATGCTTTTTCTGGATTTTATGTCAGCAACACATCTCACAGGTCTCTGTTGTTTTTGTATTGTAGTAAATCTAATATATGTTAAAAAAGGATTTGCAAATAATCACATTTTATTATTATGGATTTTTACATAATGTCACAACTGTTCTGAGATTGAAGTTTTAATCATATTCGTCCATCTGTGGTCATCAAATACGGATGGAGACATCAAAATGTCAGAGTGATTGGACAGACGCACCTGTCTTTGACCCGTAGAATGAGCTGATGGAACCGGTCCACGTGTTCAAAGCTGGCCTTGTCCGTCACAGAGAAGACGATGAGGAAACCATCTCCTGTTCTCATATACTGCTCCCTCATTGCACTGAACTCCTCTTGGCCGGCTGTGTCCAGCACTGTGAGGAGGGAGGGAGACAAATCTGTCACCTCACATGGATGGCTCTCTGTTTTACAGACTCAACCTTTTTACAAATCACACTCTGATAAGACAAAGTTTTATTGATACTAAATTTTAGCGGACAGATTGCTCCAAAATTACCGTGAGTAAATATACAGGTGAGTGAAAACTATACATTATTAAACATAGGTGAGAAAGTGTACTTTTAGCTTTAATTGCATATCCTTTCAGTAAAGTCTTGATATCTATATGATTTGTTGTTTCTTTACTGTGAGTCTGTAAGATAACCTTGACTGTCCTGAAAGGCGCAAATAAATAAAATGTATTATTATTATTAAAGTGTATAAGAAGCAAATGCAAAGCAGTGCCTAGGAATAAGAGTATGATAATGAGAATACTGTTACACATGATAATAATATCAGTGTAAAATAATATTGTACATGATGAAATAAACTTAATGTACATAATACAGGAATATAGACCGTAAGATTGCACATGATAATAAATGTAATGATATTAAATAGTTTATCATGAGGATATATATTCTTTGGACGTACTGCATTGTATAATAAAGGGGTATCATGATTTTGGTAGTACTTTTTCTATTACTTATTCAGTACAGTCCTCCTTGTATTAGAAACATCATGCCAGTGACAGCGACGCGTTTATTATCTGGGCATTTCATGTCATTTTAATTCAATGTCCTATTTGACAAGGTGGTTAAAATAAAACAATAAAAATAAACAAATAATAGGATATAGGACCAGCCCTGACCAAATTGGTGCCCTAAGAAGAATTTGGTTATGGTGCACCCTAATCCCTCCATGGCTATAAGTATACACAGTATTAAAACAAATATTTATTGAATAGAATGTTTACATTTCTCAAATATTTAAATTTGCTGAACACAAAAAAGGACAAAATTTAAAAAAAAATAATTTTACCATACAAATAAATGTTTTAAGTAAAACAAAATTTTAAAAAGTAAGAATAATTATTTGAAACTATAATAAAATTTAAACTAAAATCGTAACAGTTACTGTAGTCCTTCAAAAGAAATGACTTAATTCATTTTAAGTTGCTTCAACCTATAGGGAGGGGCGGTCCTGATCGGACAATTGTGATGTATGCTGAGATCTGCAGAAGCTGTGATAAATTACTGAAACATTCCTAACCAAAAGTATTATTGAATTATTTTCTCCTTTCAAATAATGATTGATATAAAAAAAAAAATCCAATTTTGAGACTGACCCATTTCAACTTTCTCCAACCACATGGTCAAAATATAAGTTTGTTTTGCAAAAACAGATTGGGGATTTTTCGTAACCTAGTAACCTTTTCTTCAGTATCACAGTCTGGGACACACAGGAATAACAACTGCACCAGAACAACCTTTAGTTTACACAAAGCTGCATTATCATTAACTGTCAAATACATTTTTAAGGTTTTCTATTTGTATTTTAGGTTTAATACGCTTCCAACTTCAATTTCATACTTTGCTGAAGGAGAAACAAAATTGAGGAATGATTCAGTTTCTCCCACATGTTCAGGCCCCAGCAGTGTCTGTTTCTAAATGGCCTTCATTTGTTGAGGGAACAGCCATCCCATAGTCAGCTCAGTGTAGGAAACTCTGACCACAGGAATGTAGTTAAAGCTAAAAAGGATTTTTAAGTACAAATACAAATGTTCAGTCCTCACTCAAAGATGGACACATTTAATTGGAACCAAATGGGAAATGTAGAAATGTAAATATAATTGAAGACTGGCATGTAGAAGAGATTCTTAACTGCAGACCAGTCAGTTTCACACACAGACAAACTTCTACTCACCATCCAGTATGGCCCACTGTCCATCGATCTCTGTGTGTTTAAGATACGAGTCCTCTATCGTTGGATCGTAGTCTGGCACAAAGATCTTCTGGAAAAACTGAATGGTTAGCGCGCTCTTCCCGACACCACCATCCCCCACCACCACCAGCTTGTATGTTGGCAGGTTGTCACTTGGCACGGCGCTGGTCGCCATCAGTACCTCGACGGAGGTGGTAACGGTGAGAAAGCGGCTGATGGGACACACCTGGCTGACATGAAAGGGTGAGATAAAGAAAGAGAAAAAGAAAGAAAAAAAGCAATTGACTTTAGATGGAGGAGGGGGCAGAAATGGAGAACAAGGGAGAGCTGTTTTTTCATCACCATGGAGACCAAAGACCACGGGAAAAAAAGAAATTTTACAGGAAGAAGGCAGAGAGTCAGTGTGTAGTACACTTTAAGGTCACCTACAACACAGATCTTCAACGCTGGCAAACACTAAGTTGGATTTGAATCCCCAAGACAAACTAAACAAATGTCTGTTATCACTCTAAAATATGGCACAGGTATGGAAAAAAGTGGAACCACTGACTGACAGACTGACAGACTGGGATCGGGACTGACTGATTATTCTTACTCTCTTAGTCATGACAGCAACTACATCCTATTAGGACACTGTTGAAACCGCAGGATTTATAAAACTTGTATAACTCTGCAGACATCAGCATGCGCAGAATATGGGTAGTGGTCCATAATGGGGTTTTTTTACCTTAAACAAACATCACAACATTTTTCTTTAGAGGTACACCGATCGATCGGTGCTGGGAGGCTTATTTTGATATGATTGGTGATCGGCTACACAGTCTCAGTAACTCCGATCTCGTGCCCGTGTCATGCATGCATTGCGTGATTGAAAGTAGCCCGAACATACAGTGACATCACAGAGCTGTCGTGGTGCCTCCACAGAATCAGGCAGGTGGTTTTAATCTTATGGCAGATTGTGAGTGTGAAATTACACAGGCCTGCCTACCTAAACATACCCTGGAAGTAAAAGTCGACATTATGCGAGGGACAGCACTGACACGCAGGAATGGAACAACAGACATAGTTTTGTGGAGTCTGTCCTGCTGTCGATGAATAACGTGGAACCGTGATTATTTCGATTATTGACGATAATCGTGATATCAAAATCTATTATTTTGCCATCCCTATATGTGAATTATATCTTATAATGGAGAAGTCAACTATAATTAAAAATGGATGCATTTTAGATTTATGGTCACCGTGGTACAACAGTCATGTCTAAAGCAAAAGGCTAAAACAGAAACCACCGTCATGTCTCTGTGACACTGGAGCTATCGTTTCAAACTCTTCTTTTGACGTCTTTTTATAATACTTCTTATATATAGATATGCTGTGTCTTTTAGATATATGCGTCTTTCCGTTGTTTTATTTTGATACTGGTGAAAGCAAATGTCCCCATCTTAACTACAGAAAGTGTACTTGTATGATGTTTTTCATTTTTGAGCATTACTAAAACAAAAGGAAAATGAATTCCTTAAATAAGACTGTATTTACTGTATTTATGAAAAATTCAAAAACATGGACATGGTGTTGTCCTCCCCTCAGCCCAAACCATAGAGTGCTGTACTGGGATCATATGCATTTCTACAGCGGCCTAAGTGGATAACTACATCTGCCTGTAGTATAATGCTCATTAGGAAGTGGAGTTCTGGCACTAAACGGATTAGCCTAGCGAGAAAGCATGAGTCTAAAAGGCTTGTTATTGGCTGCTTTCAGCACATTAGTAGCCTCAGTGTAATATATAGGAGTCTGATTTCATGAACCCGCACATACCACAGTCAAGTCCTCCCCACTACTTTAGGAACCTGTTCAATGCCTTATTTACTTGACGTCATCCAAGACAGCATCCCATAACAAAAACTGAAAAGCATATTTTTGTTGTTTTGGTGGCTGGGCTAACATGGCGCCCTTTGATGAGGTCTGAAACGTGCACACTGGACAATACCTGGAGGAATACTTTGATTTGAGGGCTAGGATCCCTGCTGCACTTTAGTGACAAAAATGTCATCCTGACAGCATGAAGGATGTAAAACGTTTCAGACTGTGCAACCCTGATTTGTAAAATGACAAATGATTGACTTCCACTCATTGAGCCGTAAATAAATTAGTCTAAATTAGTCTAGTTTCTGGGAAAAGCTATACCATTGAACCGGAACTCCAAACTACTCAATCTAATCTTGGAGGTCATCAGAGCCGCATATCGACCTCTGGTGAGTACAGCTAGGCTTGATATCAGAAGAATGATGGCTATAACTGTTATTCGAGGTTTAGGGGTGTTTTTGTTAAGAGACATAAACTGGACTGGCAGGAAAAAACGGTTCCGAAGGAGTCAGGAGCAAGAATTTGAATTGAAACTGTGAGAACTGCTTTCAGTAAGTCAACATTTAACCCCACTTACTTCCCAGTTTCAACCATAAGCCAAGATTGTATGAGGGGAATTAAATGATAAAACTGGAGGGGGATAAAAATGCATAAAGTGACGAGTTGTCAGTTGAGTTATTGACATTTTATTTCAAATGGGATATTTTTTTATTGTTTGCAACAGCCAATTAGCTTCTATCGTTCACAGCGTAAAATGTTTGTCAATGCATGACAAAGAAGGGTGATTGGTTCTACTTTCATCCAAGAACAAATAAAAACATGAAAACAAAATGTTCTAAAACACACCCACTCTCTCCAAAGCTTTGATTGGAAAATTAGGCTCGAGGTTCCTGTCAATCAATGTGGCCTTGGCCATGTGTTACTTCACATGTGTTTTTTTAATCAACTCCAGTTTAATTATTTAAGATGATTTATAGCCCAAACTGGGGAATCTATCAAAACATTTTTGATGTGCACATCAGATTGGAAGTTTCTGTGATTATTTGTGGAACACAAACAACACTGGGGTGATGGTGGCTCACTTGGTAGGGTGGTTGTCCACTTATCTGAAGTTCAGTGGTTCAAACCCGGGCCACTGCAGTCCATATGTGTGAGTGTCCTTGAACAAGATACTGAATGAGTATGTGACACTTTGCACAGCACCCTCTATCATCACTGTATGAATGTTAGTGTGGATGGGTGAATGCTGACTTGTGTTGTAAAAACGCTTTGAGTGGTCAAGCAGACTAGAAAGGTGTTATTTAAGTACAGGCCATTTAACACTCCAGGGATTGTTAAACAAAGGGGACATTTTGTTTATCTCACGCAAACTCAAGCGAACACACATTCACTTGAGATGACGTTCCAGAATTCATGCTTGTCTGGTGAAGATAGGTGGGAGTAACACGTCAAGACAGGCTGTAATGTGACGGCAAAACAATATAATAACTGATATTTTATTTAACCTTAACAAAATACAGTTTTCTACATTTGACCCGTCCCTGAGGGAGTAGTGGGTAGCTCCTGTGAAGCACCTGGAGAGAATTTTGCATTCATGGACCCTACAAGTAGACCAGCTGGGGCTTGAACCAGCTACCTTCTGACCATCCAGTGGAAGACGAGCACTCGTCGTCAGTGGCACTACCCACTGAGCTACAGCCGTCCTCCTTCTACAAGGTAGAAAGGAACTCCCAACGAAAGTGAACAATGGTGGTTTTGCTTTACTTTAAGAAAACCCTTAAAATAACAATTGTTACAAGATGCTGCTAAGGCAAAGCAAACATTTCATGAAGTATCTGCTTCACATTAAGAGCGTCCCACTGAAAAACTACTGAAGACCTTTATTGTGAAGCAGGTAGAGGAAATGCAGGCATCTTTTCTACAAACATTGTTACATAAGTATGACTGCTAATCTTGCCTCACTGCTATTGTGAAGAGAGTCTACCAGACATCTTCATATTCTTGTGAGCCGACGTGGCGTTAGACAGAATATTAGAAGCAGGAGAATAAACTGGTTGGATGAAAGCGTGTCAACAGGAGCTATTGTTGGGTTTTATATAAAAGACGCTTTTACTGTTCGCATGCCAATGACTCACTCACAGCATGGATCTCACAACTGTATGAAAAAGCAGCTAAAATAAGCCTCGTGAGCCTTGCAGCAGAAGCCAGACTAATGACCTTGCTAACAAATGAACTACAACAGAGACACAAGACAAAAAATAATACAATTTAAAACATTTACAAATAATTGAGATCACCTTTTTTTAAAGTCAGGAGTACTGATTTTACAGAACCCAAAGATCAGAAAGGACAGAGAGCTACAGAAAGAATGAGACATGAGAGGGAAGTCAGAGAGGAGAGTGGGTTATGACTCGAGAGAAATTGCAAACAGAAGATTGAGGAAGAGGAAGCAAGGGCACACAAGGACAAAGTGGATGTGTGCTCTCCATTTTGGGTTGGTGTTTTTTCACTGTTATTTGTCTGTGACATTCAAAGCTCTGCTTCCAGATATTAACTTGATGTTTTGACATGTATAAGACTTGAACAGCACAGTAGGTACAAACCTCCACCAAGGACAAACAATCCTACATATCTCTTTAGCCATGCCCCGCCCCTCCATACATTAATGTGGATGTCAGTTCATTCTTTTTTTTTGTAATAAGGGGAAAATGTTGAAAATGGTCTCATCATGCAAAATTAAACCAAGTGGAATTAATTCTATGATTTAATTGTTTATTTGATGACCCCTGTCCCATTTTACCACCAAGTATAATGAAAATCCATTCAGCAATATTTGGCAAAATCCTGCTCACAAACAAACCAACAAATAAATCAACCTATAAAATAGAAACGGGGGAAAATATAATATCGCTAACGGAGAGGATCAATATTGACAGGAAACCAGAACTGCCCAAGGCTGGACTGAACTTGGCCCAATCAGGATGTGATGCCCAAACCAACATCTTATGATGCAAAGAAAACTCAATTTCCAGTTGATCCAAATTATTTTTTCGCTTACTCAAGGTCATCTGGAGTTTTAGACCAGTAGCAAGATTAAAGCAAAGTTTTCTTGGGACCTCTCTTTTGTGAGTGTGTACTCTGTGGCATTCAAGAGGACGCACATAGAATCAAAACACACAGTCCAAACTGCCAACTTGTAAAGATTGATGTTAACAATCAGAATGTATAATACATAATACATTATAAATCCTCGAAGAAACACAGCGTAAATGTAACTCTACTCACGCAAAAATTCCACACCATACAAAGATACCATACAAAGAAAAATAAATATAAGTAGCTCATTAACAGGACCGTAATGTTCTTCGCGATAAACTGGATAGGAAATCTTTAAATGTAAGGTAAAATGTTATGAAAGGAAGAGTATGAGATATGTGATGAAGCAAACCACTTGCACATATACTTTAATTTGGTTCCACATCACACAAATTAAGATAGAAATTAAACTGCCCTTGCCATAAGTCTTACATCATCACCTATTATTGTAGTTAAACACAGTATTGCTTAATTAGTAAGTAAGAATTGCCTCCATTGTATCTGTATAAGAACAGATGGATGGAGGAAACAGAAATAAGATTTCCTTGGCCAATCACCGATTTAAGTCGTTTCTGATTTTTTTTTTTTTGAAGTTTCAAAATCACAATGAGTGGTGTATTTTAAGTGCCCTTATTTTTGAAGAATTACAGTGGAAGTAAGTTGGTCAGCATTGTGTATGTGTTCTGACCTGTTGAAGTTAATGTACCCTCCATCCTCCCCGCCAATTGTATGACATTTACAAGTGAAAATAGAACTTTGTAAGCCTTGTTCATTCCATCGTATGTCATTTGTTGGCTTTCTTCAGGGACTTTAGGGCTTGTAGCTGGCTCTGTGCTGTCGCTAGCTTAAGCCACTGTGCTAACGTTAGCTTCTTGAAACTTGATATGTTCCGCAGGGTGATTAATTTTAATCTGTGTGTTAGTTGGGTCGAACGTTATTCGGGTTGATCCTCCACAGCTTATTTTGTCCTTACTGGTATTACAAATTGTGAGCTTTATGTCCTCTGGTTTGGAGCCGTGATAGCTCATGCTTGGTTTGCATGTACGGCGCATGCATGTAACAGGCACAGAACCGGCTGAGTGAGACTGCTTGGCTGATTGCCGATCCGGCACCTCCAACAGAAATGTCAGATGTGTATGACATTGAGATGTGTATGCAGCTTAATGTTTGACTGGGGCTTGTTTATGAATTCATTTGGTTGTGTTCATTCTGCTATTGGTGGATAATAAAATGTACATTTGAAACCAATCTGTGGTGGACCTCAACTTTTCAATGACGCAGTCAAAGACCACAATGCTTTGGGCACACCAAGGAGGCAAAATTTCGTCTTCAAAACTTTTAAAGCCACAAATCTAGCAAACTTTTCAGAGATCAAGACCTGGATACGGGATATTAAGTCGCTGCGCTTTAGACGGCTAACGACTAGATGATGTTCTTGGGAATGTGTTGGTGGCATGTCATGCGGTAGAATGATCTTTCCGCATTTTGGATGGCTTTTATGTGAGCTCCGATTACTTCTCTTGATGTTTGAGGAGGCAATTTGACAAATGTAGAACAAATACGTCATAGTCAAAACTGACAAAACAACAAATCTAACAAACTTTAAACTAATCAAAAACATGAACTGAAGTCCCGAACTATGACTGGACATGCCTGCTGGTCAATCCAAGAAATTGGCAATTTAAGGCGAGACCCTCGGTATAATTGTGACCGTGCCATTAAAATTCTCTTCTTCTTCTCTACTAGATGTATTTGTTTAATTACATTGTGATTACACTTAATCGTTTTAGTCTGGGATAAGATATTAAAACATATATCCAAATATTTTTTAAAGACAATAAATTGTCAGTTAAACTGTAATAATTGTCATGGCCCTGAATAAAAATAACTCGACTATCGAAGGGTTGCATGATGAAACCGGTTTACCAGTTTTAAGCAGAAATACATACAAGAGAATACAAATTGCATTAGTTTCACAAAAACTGATACGTCCTGAAAGTTTTGTTAAGTCAGTAACTTTGTGATTTGATCTGGAGGGTGCCTTCGTTATTCCTGTTTGCCACGGAGGTCATACATCCCTCCATCATAATAAAGACGGTGAACCACATTTTGGTCAATGAGGTCCATTAAAGATGATACCGTTCATGAAAACATGACAGTCTGCTAAAGTTTAAAGTCGTCTGAAAACGTGAGCTCTAGTCAAATGAGAGTAAAATTTGAGAAATTAGTTACAAATCAAACAATGAGTAACGTTTACTTTGCCACAGACACAATCATGCAAACATGTTAAGCCAAACAGGAAACAGTTCTCTACGTTTATCAGTAACATAAAAGGTATGTAGGATGAGACCAAGATTAAAGTTATCATAAGTCTGAAATCTGTAGAATGATGTAAATTAATAAGTATCAGACCACAAACATGATAACTTTTACATCTATTTTGTTATATTGCTGAGTAGTTTCTAAGCTTTCTATTCATTTGCATGCAAGTAAACCTATAAGTGTGTTTAGGACTTAATAATAAAGCATAACAAATATATTCCAAATAGTAAATAAATGATGTAATTACTCAATAATTTGTGCATGCAATGCCAAAATAGGAATTGCAATATGTATCACCATAGGAAATTCACCGCAAAATCCAAGCCTGCCATCAAACCTTCAGATTCTCTTTTAAGTGTAGTAACGGTGGAAAGCATACATAACAGATTCACATACTGCTAGCACAACACCCTCACCACCCACCCACACAACCAATCCTCCTCCATCCACCAGGAAACAGCTGTCAGCTGGCTTCAGTCTATCCTTTCCTGCCCAGCACAATGGAGGGAAGGAAGATGTTTCCTTCCTCTCCGAAGACCAACCAGCCAGTCAGCCTGCCAGTTTGGGCAAAGAATTTCCAAACCAAATTCCTGACGTTAAAGGGCCTCTACAGTCGGTAAGCCTGTTGTCATACGGTAGAGTTGACGTCTCTGCCAATATACTATTTCACAGATTTTCAAGGCTTTGAGAGAAAAAAACCTCAACAGCTTGAAAAGCAACATGAATTCACAAAACCTGCTACTAGCCTTCATTTTGAAACCACTGGTTATTTGAAGTCAAGTTAGGTCATATATCTGAGACAATTCCATCTCTCATCAACAGTAGGCTGTAATATATATTTAAAACTCCTTTCTCATATTATTATGGACTGGTGAAAAGAAGCTCAAGGAATGTTCAGCCATCGACCGTCGGTGGCACGAGACATTTTACATGACAAGAAGAGATTATGTAATGAAGCATGATGAAATAAGGTTAATATCATTAACATAACCATGATGCAACAGTCAGGACAATTACTGTGGATTGATGTGCGTAATTATCTGATGAAATGAGAAAAGTAATAGGAAACATGATTTTTGAATTTGGTTCCGATATATGTCAGAAATGATGATGTTTTTCTGTAAGGTAAGGCCATGTTAAATAAATTAACTAAATGTACTAGGCCAGTTGATTATATGGTGAAACTTACTGTAGGAGTAAAATGTTCACTAACGAGGCATTCGCTTTGTTATCTGCCAAAATATCTCATCTTGCAATACAACAACCACTCATATCAACTACAGCCTTATTTAGCTTTTTTGTGGTTGTATTTTTCACACTCTGCAGCTGGTTGGTTTTAAAATAAATCTCTGGGCTTAGGTTTGACACAGAAAAACACCACAGTGGCTTCAAACTAGGAGATATATGCAACAAGTCAATGAGTAGATTAAAAATTGCTGCTCAGTCTAGAGGGCATTAGGAATAATTCAACTAATTATTGTTTTAGTGAAGGAAATTGGTCCTTATGGAAATTTATGGACAAAGGTCGTGGATTAATAAGGGCAATACATTCAGATTCAATGAAAGGAAGCCAAGTTCACTGGAAGATGAAACGTGAATAGGGATGGGAATCAAAAACAGGCTGCAGCTGAGAACCGGTTTAAACTAGTTTAAGCCATTGATATCATTTGCTTTTATCCTCAATGATTACCTTACCAATGCCTTCCATTTAGTTCTGCATGCCTTGCAAAACAATGACGTCACGCTTGTGCTAGACACTCAACGCTAACAACAAAAAGGCGTAATCATGGCGGACAGGAGACAGAGGGGGTCCAAAGTTTGGCTTCATTTTACACAAAATGACACTAACAGCGCAACATGCAATGTCTTTGTCTGTGATTTCAAGCAAGGGGTGGAAACACCAGCAACATGTTGAAATATAAGTCCACGCAGCAAGGCATTAGATATCAGGAGTGCCATATGTTGCTCTACTCTCACCGGTACTTCCCCGTCTCAGCGGGGCAGTGAAGGTAGCTACGCCATATCGATTGTTAACATTAGCACGACGCTTGCAGGCTAGGCGCAACAACAGATGCTTTATTTGACTTGAGACCTAAATGAAAACGAATGCTGTAGAAATAGTATCTCATTTGATCCATTTGAGATGAATGCGGTGTTGCTCTTGCAACATTAGCCCAGAGGCTAACATCACTCGCCCAGCTCCATGTCCCTGCCCCTCTCACCGTAGTGAAAGGTTTGCCCACTTTCACCACAGTTGAGGAACCGGCATTCCAGTAGTTTTAGGTTCATAGTATTTGAAGGCAGGTTTCTTGGTTAAACAATAGCAGATGATTTGTAATCATATTTAATTACTATTAAATGTCAAGTGGCCTAGAAACTATGGCTCTCTGTGCCATATACTAATATTGTACAGGCAAAAATGTCAAATCACTTAATGAAAATGTGATGAATTTCTCCTATAGATGTTCAAAAATGTACAATGTATGTGTGTGTGTGTGTGTGTTGTGTATACAGACCCAATAAAATTGGTGTCACAGAGAACCTATATAGGCCTCCTTTTTTCCGTAAAAGAAATCCTCAGGGATCATTCAGAGAATCGATATGGTATTAGCATAAATAAAATCCTATCAATTCCCATCACTCTACGTGCTGGTAAGTAATATCTATTCAGCAGAAGATGCAGCCCCACAGTAAACTTATATATTAACTTGCTATATCTTTTGGACAACAATTAACCTGTTAATCTAAATTGAGAAATATTCTGACTCTTTTCCATCTAAGAACAGCCCAGTTTGAAACTCAACACGACAACATTTCATTAAGAAATCCACAATCGTTTAACAAAATGATTTTTGCCTATTATAACCCCAGACAGGACTCGCAATAAGAAACCGGCACAAGGGGATCAACGTACTTGTAGTCTAGATCAATAATCCAAGCAAGCACAAAACAATTCAGGGACAAATCAGCATAATTTCTAGTGGACTAAGTTTTGACTGAGTTCCAACTAAGTGAACCAATAAAGATCTGTCTGTTAAAATGTTCAACAGGTCAAGCTATTAACCTCAACTTTGTCATTGATTAAAAAGTAAAGCAGTTCTGAAGGTTAATGTTTTTCTATCTGAAAAATGTATTAAAATCATAGCTCTACTTTATATCACTGAGCCCACAAGTCCAAAACCAGGGCTTCTGCAGGTTTCAGCCATTACAAATGTTTGGGGTACTCCATGCCATTAAGAAATAAAATAAAAGGCCCATTTCATGTCCATAATGGCAAAAAAAAAAACATGCCAATCGGAGAGAATATCAGAATGAGCATAGCCGAAGTAGCATTCAAATGAATAGCAGATATTTAAGACCTTGCTGTACTTATTTAAGACCTCTTCCATAATAGCATAACATATCTTTGTCTTTTCAGGGCCTTGAAAGTCAGGCGAATGATTTTCAAACTTGTCAAGACACCATGGAAAAACCTGAAAACATCTCATCATCATAGTTGAAAATAGACTATTCCTTAACATTGTATGTTTGAGTATCTAAATAATTATATCAGGTTTGTCATCACCTCAAGAGTCAATCTTTAAGATCAATGGGGAACCAGGGAAATATAAAAACCTTCTGTTCATTTTAATTTAAAAGCCAGAGAACAGAAGTAGAGAATAGAGCATTGACATACTCCCTCAGTCTCTCAAACCTCCTGGTGTGCTCTGGAATTCATATTTATAATTCAAAATGACTCCATAAAGCGTCTCTGGGTTCTAGAAAAGGGGCTAGCTGCTGCCTTGGGAAAGGATACACAGACTTCCTTCTTCACATGGGAACAAAGCAGCAACATCTCACAGAACAGGAATAAGGAGGAACACTGTGGAGCTCACCCAAGCCTGTACTGATGTGATATGGAAACTCATTGATCATCTAAAGAGAGAGTTCATCGAGTTCAACACACATGAAAGTCCTCAAACTCATATTTAATCTTGGACTGAGAACCGATCGGATCTTTTTTTTTTTCATTTTTGTATTACAAAAGCTATTTCAAAAACAATGAATCTTATAAATATCTGCATTGTGCCACTGCCAGCCAGAGTGTATACAGATTTCTTTAAAGTGCTGAACCCCTGACTTCTTAGAGGAACTTGGGTTTCAGCCCTGGAGAAAGAGGTTGCTGGTTCTTGTCATGAAGACAGCTCTGTTGAAAGCAAAAGTCTACGATAAGTGCTATCCAATATACAGAGAGACTGCAACATCTCTTTACTGGCATTTCTATTGGTCGTAATCTTTAATTTTTAATGTGGTTACAAAGAAAATACACTTACAGTCCTTATTTCATGCACAATGCTTGAAAACATTGCATGGAAAACTAGAAGTTTAAGAAAAATTCATTAGTGTCATGTCATTAGTGAACATCTGCTAGCCAGGCCTCAGTGACATTGAATGACTAATATTGTTGTAGTTACTCAGTTATTATATATTAGTTATTCCACTGTATTATTATTAAAAATAACAATAAATGTATTATGTTTATTATTAGAATTTAGTCTTATTATTCTGGTAATTATTATTATTATTCACTGGTGCCACATACTAACTATTCTACTTGAACAGCTACTAGACAAAATGCTGCAGTACTTTAGGTTAGATTTTAATACTTTCATTACTCTGACTCACAGTATAGCCGATGTGGTTATGTGTGTGTGTGTGTGTGCGTGCGTGTGGCTGTGTGTGTGTGGCTGTGTGTGTGTGTGGCTGTGTGTGTCTATAATGACACAACATCCATATATTTTGCATCTACCGGAAGGTTGGTGTGGAACTTTACCTTTTTTTTCTCTTTAAAATATATTTATAGTGCTATAACGCTACCTACACTTTAGTGTATTTATATACACAATGGTGTCTGAAACCATGCAAGGCGCCATCTGCTCATCGGAAAGATTTTTTTAAATCATTAATTTGCATTTCTTAAATGACTTTGCCTCCAAAAAAGCCAGGGAACATATTAAGAATCAAGAGGCGTGGATGTCGAGATTTGAATTGTTTTTATTTCTAAGTCTTCTCATTTTTCTAGACTTTGTGAAAATCTGTATTTATTTTTCAAATATAATAATTCAGTTTAATGTCCAATTCTTGAACCATTTTTGTTATTTTGGCATCTCTGATCTATTTACTATTATTTAGTTTGCTTCCATTCTATGTATTCTCTATACAAGAGGTATAGTGAAATTAATAGTAAAAGTTCAAACAAAAAACTTTGGAACAATGCAATTTCTTAACCACACTAACCCAAAAAAAAGCCTATTCAAGAGGTTAACCTGTTTAAGGTAAAGGCATTGTATAAAGACTTATTTGGTTACTTTCCAGGACATCAGGCTCAATATGACACAAAGAGCTTTGAATATTAAAGTGCAAATTAACACCAGACGACTCTGAGATTCAAACTATAGAAGGGTAAGAACATGCTGATGTCTGACAATGGAATGACGTGAGTGACACAGATGAAACTAATGCTTTAGATTAACTCTGGGCGAGAAATCAAGAAATGACAATAGTCAAAAGAACCGACAATTGAAACCCTACAGATGAAATAAAATAAAATTCGTAGGGCCCTTTAAAGGATTTGGCACTGTCTCGTTTTTTATCTTCATTCAAAGTCTAGCTCACTTGACCACGGCTGAAATCTTGGGCCTGGGTGTTAGAATGAACTCCGTTCTCCAAGTTTCTCCATAATCCTATTCACAAACAGACAAAGAAGCCTGACCAGGAATGCTGCGATGCATTTTATATATAGCGACTTCAAAACAGTACCAGTCTGCATCAGAGAGTCATTTACTCATCGCAACATTGAAAGAGTTGAAGATATCGCCATCTTATGAACTGGAGTGTGGATCATCTGCACACGTTAGAAAGAGTTTCCGATCAGATGAGTCGAAGCATGTGAACACCGGGTCGGAAAAGCTCACAGGTCACGTAAACAGGCGACCTACATTGCAATTCGGAAAGGCTGAATTCAGATAGGAGAAAAGACCCCAAGTAAACCCACCTTGTGCCGACAGGTGCCCATCACGTATGATTCAACTGTGTGACGGTTGATTAATCTGTGACCAGAAATGACTTTTGAACTCTGACTGAAGCCGTTTTGCATCTCAAGCACATCGTCAAAATAGAATCCTAGAGGGACGCCTCACCAAAACTACTCCACCTTTTAGTTGACTGTTGTTGTTCATACTACGGCAATGATTCACTGAGAATACATGTTTCTGTTATTTTGATTCATTTATATTGATGAACGATTTCATTAACATTGCTACTAAATATAATACTGTCAGAATTTTAAAGAAAAGCCATCAGAATCTCCTTTGGCTTAAAGTACAGCCACAAGTTTGGAAACATGTGCTTTTGTAATGTTATGAGTCATTTTTATAGGGGAAAACAAATCTGAAATAATGTCACTGTAGTGTCACAAAATTCAGAGCAACCACTAAGAGACATTGAATATTTACATTCTGATAAATTTATTTTTCACATAGAAATTGTCCAGTGGCACAACAGTGAAGACCCTCTTCTATGACTCCTGTGTCTGTCTGGCCTGAAGAAAACAGCAATGTTGCATTTCCTGTTACATGGCCATTGAACTCATCAATTCAGAGTGAGAGGATCAACAGTCTTCCCAACTTCAAGACCTTTTCAGCTGATTATACTCTCCTTTGAGTTAGCAGCAATTAGCTTCTTTTTTAATCTTAGGGATGTTGGTCAAAGACATAATGTTGTCAAAAAATTAACCTCCATCCTGTTCTACCGCCATTCACTTTCACACAGATGTCAGAAGTGCATTAGCCCTTTTATCAACATGGGCTGTTTAAAAAAGGCCTTAGATTTATACAGAATCCCAACTTTTGTGTTGAGACGGGCTAATGCATAAAATAAGAGTCACGGGGAACTTTGTCTGCATTGAATACTATATTTTTGAGTAATATTATAGTAGCATGTAGTAATTTTCCTTCCTTTTGCTAGAGGGACATTACAATACAGGACTTTTATTTCTATTAAGCTTATTTACAGTGTGGCATTTCCATTTTTACGGCATCTTCCATTGCATATGTGAACCAAAATATGTGTCTCATAAAAATCATTCTTCAATTATTACTTGTGGAATAGATCACATGCCCAGCACTAACTCGTCCTCTAGAAGGTTATATTAGCCTCATAGACAGAAGTCAGCTAAAAGTTGCTCTCACAAGCAGCGTGATCAAGAGCAGCGGCAACAGGGTTTGACATTTCCATGATGTTATGATGGATGAATAAAGGGGGGTTTGTTCCCAGGACAGCCAAATTATCTGGTGATTTCACTTTGCTATTAATAGTGATCAGCGTGTGTGTGTCTGTATGTGTGTGTGTATGTCTGTGTGTGTGTGTGTTGACTGACTGTTGCTTCTGAATGATCTCATACTATGATTTGATCCGTGAGGAATCTCACTGTTTCTGGGTCCAGTGGTAAAATCTGCCCCATATATGCCCCAGATTTATACTTCTTCTTTTGGATCTAAAAAAACGCATTTGGGGACTTAAGAAATGAAATGATACATTTATTAAAGGGATCTGTATTTTTAAACTGAATCAAATCTCATGTTGGTTTTGATTATCTTTGCTACCTTCAACATCCATAAAGAATTGCCCACTTAATCGGCAGAAAACCACATAAAGAACAGTTCTAGTAATGTTTGCTATGCACCGAATGAAAACAGCCTGCCTGAAAATCCTTTGCAAAGCAACTCCTTGCTAAATTCATTCCATAGCTCTGCTTCTTTGCCTGTTTTTGGGGCAGCGGTGGCTCAGTTGGTAGAGCGGTTGTCCACTCATCAGAAGGTCAGTGGTTTGATCCCTGGCCACTGCGGCCCATGTGTCGAAGTGTCCTTGAGCAAGATATTGAACCCTAAGATGCTCCCAATGGCTATTCCATTGGTGTGTGAATGATGGCGTGAATGGTTACGGCTCCTGATGAGCACATGAATGTTTGTGTGAATGCTGACTCATGATGTAAAAGCGCTTTGAGTGGTCAAGCAGACTAGAAAGGCGCTATATAAGTACAGTCCCTTTTCTTTAATGTACAATTTCATCAATATCGGAGATAACAGTTCTTGCGGGTTGCTGGTATGATGGACCGCCTGAGGAGATTTGGATATTGCCTTTAACCTCCTGGTCCTCAACGATGTTAATGGACCGGTAGTCCATAGCGACCGCCTGGCAAAAGCCTTGGTTAGATTAGTTGTTAGCGCTCTTTTAACAGACTTGTATCCCCTCTTTGCATGCCACTTTGCATGTGTATCGTTAGTAATGGCTTCTATGCTAAGACCTTTGAAAACACCAGCAAATATATGTTCTGCTAAGTTGAAACTAGGCTTTCGCAATCAAACCGGTATCGGTATACTAGTTTTTATCAGTACAACAAATGAGGGCATTCGCATTGCTTTAGGTTTGACTATTTTTCACTACTTTTACTTTCTCAAAAACTTTGTTAACCCTATGTAACCTCCTGATTTAAACCTGGAAGCCAAGACTTCATTAGTTACCGGACTTAACTGAATTTGGCCACAGACATTCATTAAAGATTGTACCGTACGTAAAAACATGACAGTTTCCAAAGGTTTAAAGTCGTTTTGTCCGGACCGTAAATCGCTGAAAACATTTGTCATCAACTAAGAATAAAAGCACAAGAAGGGCCAAAGTATTACACATGGTGACGCTGATGCGATTCTTTGGAAAGAAATACAAACCGAACTCCCCACAGACTCAGAACCTGATGAGCAACGATGAAGGCTTGTAATTAAAGATCATCAGACTTACGCTGATTGAATTTGGAGATCGTATCAATGACTGGATCAAAAATACAGAACACCAAACAGGAAACAGTTCTATGAAGAAATACTATCACCTCATGAGGGATGAAAGTAAAATGAAAGTTTTTCAGTCTTAAATATGTAGAACCGTGAAAGTAAACCAAAGTCAGACCCTTAACATATTGAAATGAACAACTGTCACATGATACTGCCGAGTAGAACTTACTATTTATCTACTTGGTAACTAATTTAGTTTGTTTTTCGTTTTTCATTTTTGGTACAGCATAAAAAAATCAGTTATTTTTTGACAAGTTAGCATTATAAAAATATTCTTAATAATAAATACATACAATTTCAGAGCATGTAACGTCAAAATAGGAATTTAACAATATATTGCAATGTTTGAAAATTCAACGCAGTTCCCAAGCCTAGCATTTAACACAGGTTTCTATCATGCACCCAAAGGAGAATCCAGGCTGGAAAATATGGCAGAGGACTTGGGACAAACTCTGGGATTTGATTCACTGGCTTTACATTATAAATTAAATGTATTATTATTATTATTATTTACACTAGTGATGGCCCAATACCACGTAGTACAAATACCTCCATTTGATTGTCCGCCATTAGCTACACAAATAAGTATGATAGATAAGAGATTACAAAGGGACATAGGGACATGCATACATGTATACAGACACATAACGTCTGTATTCATGCGTGTATATGTACTGTATGTACGTATGTGTGTGTGTGTGTATATAGATATACACATACACACACATGCACATGTTTTGACAATAATTACCATAATTGTGTTTTGTGAACATTTTGGTGCTGAGGCCCATGCGTGTGTGTGTGTGTGTGTGTGTGCAATCAGCAGAGCATACTAATAACAGGAGAGCGTGTGTGTGTGAGCGGCCGTATGTAAAACAGACAGTAGCCGCCCCTGAATGACGGATTTCGGTTTCCTCATCTTTCTCCGTGAGTAGGCAGCTAACGGGAATTTCCGCAAACGACACACACTCATTAATATTCTGTAGTATAACCAGCTAACTTTCCGTGTCCGTTAGTCGGTGTGTCATGAGTGGAAACAGCCCGGTGACAGTGAGCTAGGCTACAGTAAGTTCATTCACGGAGGAGTTGATTTCACGGTAACGGTAGGTGTTGCCTTCACCTTCCGTGAATACAGACATACACTTATATGACAGCGGGGGAGCTACTTACCGTTACGAGCTCCGCTGCTCCGCTGTCGTGATCACAAAGACACGTCCTCACACTGACCTATTCTTCTTCATCTCCCTGTCTCTCCGTCGGCTTCAAGCCACCGCCGCCCTTTCGCCTCAGACGAGAGTGACGGGAGTGTTGCTCCCACATCTGCCAAACAATACGCTGAGCAGCTAATCTTTGTATTGCAACAGCTGAGGCTATTAATAGAAAAACCCCAAAGGGGAGAATGTTGATTCTTTTACCCGCCCTAAAGCATTCATTGTTTAAATTCAGTAAAATATGATATACATGATCAAAAATGAGACGATTGAAATCTATTCCTTATCCGTAACTCTCTATTTCTTCAGTTATCTTTTGATGTTTCACAAAGTAATGAGGGAGTTCCCCTATTCAGTAAAATGGACTGTTCCTATGCGCGAGCGGATTTCTTTAAAGGAATAGTCCTGTAAAATTAGCTGTAGCGAATTAAAGTCGAGTCAAGTGGATTAATTAAATTAAAATGTATTTATTATAAATAATTTATGCATAGTATATGAATTATATTTTATCATATATTATTGAAATAACTAGATACAGTACATTGTTGTTAATATAATAAATAATACATAATCTATTATAAATGTTTGTATTATTTAAATATATTTGGTAATTTATATCAAATTATAGTATTAGAAAAGTCACTTTCATATTCCCAATTCCTGCAAAACCCAACATGTACTTTTGCAAACCACCTGTTGTACAGTCCTTTCTCAGCTATACATATTTCAGTGTATATCACCAATACAGCTAAAATAAAGATATAAATCAAGTTAAAGCATTGTAAAGCAATATAATTATTTACACTCTAGCACAACATTATAACTACTGGACATGGGAAGTCAGAATAACAGTTATTATCTTGTTACAACAGCACCTGTCAGTGGGCAGGATACATAAGGTCACAAGTGTGTATTTTTTCCTCAAAAGTTGTTTTGTTGGAAGTTGGCATGATTGGGAATATGGAAGGATCCGAGGGACTTTGACAAGAACTGGAGAACAGCAGGTCTTGTTGGGTGATCCCAGTCTGCAGTGGTTGGAACTAAAGTGGTCTGAGGATGGACAACATGGACACAAGGCTCACTGATGCGTGTGGAGAACAAAGTTAAATGGGGCTGTCTAATCCCACCAGATGAGCTACTATAGCATTAATTGCAGAAAAAGTTTTAACTATTTCTGAAAGACAGGTTTCAGAACACAGCATGCATCACAAAGGTGTTCTGATGGCCAAAGGGGACCTACACAATATTAGGCAGGTGGTTTTAATGTTGTGGCTGTTTGGTTTGTATACAAAGTAGTCAGATTCATTTTTGGCCTTTTTTGAAACAGGGACTGTTTGTGATTTTTACAAAGGTGTGCAAAAGAACTGAAATTGACTCATAATAACATAATCTACATGATAATTACTGATCTCATTATTGATCGCATCAAAACAATTTTTTTCCCTTCATCATAATCTATAAAATTCTCCCCTTTGTGTGGGGAGCATTCCTGACATTTTAAATTGATTAAATAAAAAAAATGACACATGCACATGTGATTTTCTTTTTTTGCATTCATGTGGCTAAAATGACGTGATTAAAGGAAATCATTTGACAAAACGCAAAACCTTTACAATTAGACTCTTGCCTTTTCTGTGAAAATTCTAAAGAAAAGAGGATGTGACACTGCAGCCTTACTTTTAGCTAGAGGTTAAAGAAACAGATAAGGATCTGATCAACGAAGAAAAAAGAAGGAGGTTTGTGTGTGTATGCCGTCTAACTTAATACAAGCAACAACAGGAAAGGACTGAAAAGAGGGACATGTTGGTATTGAGACCAGATTAGGCCTGTATGGTTTATTTTGGTGATAATCAACAGACTGTGTATCTGGTATGTACAGAAGAAATAAAAGCGCCAGTGTATTTTGATTATTTTAGATATAAATCAGATTATGTGTCTTCTGAGTTTTCATATTCCTTATTAATTAATTTATTTAGAAACATGTTGGTAATTTATTTTAATAGAACTCTCAAATAGCACAACGAAAGACCGATATCTCAATGATGTGTCTGTCCCTGATATGAATTTTTAATGGAACTACGCCAAGTGCAATGGCAAATAACAAGTGCGCACAATGCAAATATCTGTTAAGAATGACAAAGCACACATTCTCCACATTACCGGCAAAGCTGTTTATGATCCAGCAGTCCATTACCAGTAAAAGTCAGACGTGAGAGTGGGTAAGAGTGAGAAGAGACAGATGTAAATAATTCAATTGAAGTGAGGAAGTGAAAGCTTGATGTGAGTTTCACCTATGTAAATAATCCAGGGAAGATAAATCCCATTTCTACAGCTAATTGGTGGGGGATGAATCACAGAAGTATGAATACAGAGAAGGGGGGGTGGGGGTAAATATGATATCGTACATGACCAACACATCCAGCAAGGGGAAGAAAATAGAGACCAAATTAAATACAGCTCCCCCTTAATGTGACTCCCTCAGCTAATGGAAAAAGTCCCATCGGAGGATATGCTCACAGAAGTGAACACAGCCCTACTCATTAGCCCTACTGCTACCATCAAAGGCTAAGAAACCGATGAGCTCATTTATGGCAACAGTAATCTTATAAGGAGCCAGGTATAAGATCAAGAGTGACCCAAGCTAAGATCAAGAGAGAAGTCAGTCACCGAACAGAAGTGCAAAAGGGTATCGTGATTGACAGGTCCTAGACGGCCAAAAAGTACAAGATATCCAGTGGTGAGATTCTAAAGATTTCCACACAACGATTCACTGCTCTGGGTGCTAAGCTGAGGGGGTACACCACAGCAGAGAAAGTTTCACGGAAGTAATAACAAAATAGAGCAACCCAGAGCAGAGCAACACTGGAAGGCATCACACAACACCAACGACAAGTGGCTGATGGAACTAAGAGCAGACCACAGCAACATCACAAAGCAGGAAACATCCAACAAGAGGCAGACGAGCTCTCAACTGGCCAAAACTCATCGTAAACAAACAGCAGATGGTCGAAGCATCAGCTACCAGTTGACAGAGCAATCAACCAAGACTCCAATCAACCTAAGACTAGGTAGACCAACCTGAGGACTGTCCGGATTGACTGTAAGAAAGACTGCCCTGTGTCCCAGACATAGATAGATAACAGTCTGTAGTGTCTGGCACTATTCACAGCTAACAACTCACTGATAACATTCATCAAGGACTCAATGCAGCTGTGGAAAACAAATGTGGGAGGAAAATACAGGGTCAAGTGAGGCATGTAATGTTTGCCCGCGTAAGCTTGAACCCCCATAGCCAGATTATCTCATCGAGTCAAAATAGAGTGAATGTGGATACAAGGAACAAAAGTGGAGTGACCATCAGTTACTACCTGCTAACATTGACTCACAGTTCCACCTGACAAAGATCTCAAGACATTGGGATGTCTTTTGGCCTGAAAAAGCATGCTTTGCCATATGATGGCATAACAGGATGGCTTCAGGAGGAGATAGATGCCACTGCTGCCACTGTACCGTGTGAACCTGTTGAAGTCATATTATTTCATCTGAGTGAGTCCTGTTTCAAGTTCTCTGGTATATGTTGAGCTCAGGTCAGTCCTGGCTGTTGTGTCTGTAGTTGGGCCCTCTGGTCCCTAGTTGTGTGAGGGGGGTGGAGGATGTGGATGTGGATGTGGAATCTTAAACCCTGCAGAGCTTGGAAGCCATGGTAACACATATGGACAGGGTTAAACATGAGGAATTAGTCTCACTCACTAGTGGCGATCCCTCTCTCTTCACTAATACTCTGTCTCAGAACCATTTTATAGAGCATGACGTGGAGGTTGATGGGCCTGAGGCCTATAAACTGAAGTTTCATCCGGTGTTTGAGAATGTGAAGAAGCAGTTATAGAGGCTGAGGTTCAGAACATGCTGGATTAAGGCATTGCAGAGCTTTGAACTTCCATAGCCCCCCCCCCCCTTGTCTCTTTGTCAAAATGGCAGACTCCACATTTGGGCCTCGCACAGATTTCCATCAAGTAATACCCTCAAAAAAGCTAACTTTTACCCACTTCCTTGAATGGAGACGGTTTGATCAGATAGGAAATATGGTCTGCAAAGAGACTACTCTTGCGGGGCTACTCATCAAAAGAGTTCAGTAATTGTTGCGTTCATAATTGGTTTCGGGGGTGTATTCTCATAAAGTGATGCTTTTTGACCTCTTCTGCTCCTGACACTTTTCAGTGGTTTGTGAATCATGTGGTTTCAGGTTTGTCAGTTGTGCAGGGCATTGGGCGATGTTGTGGAACACTCAGATAACATGCCCACTGTGTGGCCCCCATTTGTTACAAGTTGGTCGAGGCATGATTAACTGCCAACTTGGCAAAACCTGAATTTTCTAAGTTGGCAGTTACATATCTGGAGAAGGTGGCGGGCCAAGGCCACATCTGTTCTTTGCGAGCCAAAATGTTGTCTGTGTAGCAGTTTCGTCAGCTAGTCACTAAAAAGCAGTTGATGTATTTCCAAGGAATGGCAGGATGTTGTCATAGCTATCAATAGATTCTGCAGTGAGTGTTGGTAGAAACACCCCTTCGAAATGCAAGTAGATGCAGGAGAAAGATGATGGGGAATATTGTCCTACACTGTACCCCATCAATAAACAATAAACTGTGCAATGCTGACCAACAGCTAAACTATTCAGCTAGTGAAATAGAGGCACACAGCGGTATGTATGGGCTCTGCAGTGTGACATCTATGTTCATTCTGGAGTTTCTCCCCTAACTGCTTTCACAGACAATTTAGTTATTGCAAATTCCTAACCAGAGGCTGATGCAACGGGCTGATTCAATCTTCATGTAGAAATACACCAGCTGACGCACTCCCTGATAAGCCTTTATTGCTGTTCTTTCCTTCTCATCTCCTCTCTGCTGCTTGTCTCCCAGTCATCCTCTTCCTCTTAAAGTGCTTCTTTTGTCCCAAGGTTGTGGAGATAATGGGACGAGGTACGCTCTGGAGAATGCAGCCAGGAGTGTTGTAGATGAGTAATGTATAGATAAGATGAAAGGCAGAGGGATTAGTTTGAGACAAGTTTGGGAGTATTTGGATTCTTTTTTTTTTTTAAATACAATTGTATACCAAAGCCAAGGTTGGCATATTACACCCCCTCCTCGTTCTTCAGTAGGCTCCTCCCTGTTTGGTTTTCTCCTGCAGACAGAGACAGTGACTGGGAAAAAAGAGAGAGGGAGTTTGGTCTAAGCCTGCATCTGTTCCCCTCTTTTGTCATCGGCTATGCGATAGCTTGTAGAACTCGTAACTTATAGAATGTCTGGTCATCTTTCTGTGAGTTCAAGCTCATGTGCAAATGGTAATTATTAGGAGCAGAAGAGTAAGTCCATCTCATAATGGCTCGTAAGAAAGTACATTAAGATATTGGAGGGGTCTCGTAGAAGTCTGGACAAGGCTGTGGTGGGACCTGAAAAGGCTAGTTAATGCTTACAAACTATATAAAGTGGTGTCTCTAAAGCAGTACTGCATAAGCCAATATTCCACCTTCAGTTATCAGAAGTGTTAAGTTGCAGTTTGCTGCTAAAGGTGGATGAACTGGTTTCTAGAGGTAGAACTAAATAACTGAATAGTGTTAAAAAAATTATATTTTGTGTTTACTAAAGTTGTCTTTGTTTTGTGTTACGTTTTGTTAGAAGATTCAACATAGATTAGTTTGAATTGCACAAAAAAAACAAAGAAATCAGGAGGAGGTCCAGCACAATGTCTTATCGTTGTTGGATAATGAAACATTAAACATTAATTTCAACATATTAATATGATGATTATTATGGAAAGAAGTTTTGTATCTGCCCTTAAATCCTAGTAAAACTACATATTCAAGGTGCAGGTGAATCATGTTTTTCACTAGTTGGTCAGATGCCATGGTGACTGTGTGGACTGACGTCGGTACTTATTGTTATTATTATTATTATTATTATTATTATTATATATGTCGTCTACATATTAAAAATGTTTTCCACATCTGTTTTTGTTTCTGACTGTGTTCGACTCAAGGATATATTGATTTAGGTTTTGGAAAACCTGTAAGAGGCAATCAAAAGGTTGTGAATTGATTGACTGGGTTACTGATTTATCCCTTCATTAAGAGGTCACTCTACAGGATTGAACGGCAAGTTGATGAGATCATACCATGAGAATTGATTGCTTTGTGCCTCCAGCATGCTCCTGGTTTTTCCTTGGATGCTGTTGACGTTTGGAGGATTCGCTACCATAGCCTTAGGATGACCAACAAGCAAGAGCACAATTATACTAATCCAGATGACAAAATGCTCAATTCTGCACAGATGGTTTTTTTTTTAAGCATTTGTACATATTTTAATGATGTTTTTATCTCATTGTATACCATGGGGCCATATTGTCCATCATGAGGGAAAGGGTAATTGGCATTCAGTGTCATGGATCATTAGGTGCTAGTGGCGTGTGCTGACATACAGAATCCATATATGCGCACAAGCAGTCATGTGTAAAAACACATACACACTCAATGTAATACACATCTATGTCCAGCAAATAGCCCTATTGATCTCTATATGTACGATGAGCCGCCCCTCTACTCCATCGCCACTTGACTTCACTCATAAGATCTCAGATCTTAGAACACCACACCGTTTGTATTAGTTTGGTTTTTGTTTATTTTATAAATTAAAAGCATTTATTGTGCTGATGGAGGCAACCTGAGTTTAATTCAGTCTATTCATGCTGCTTTAAATATGCCACGGATAAGGAGTGTCTGTGCAAGAGGTCACTGAGTCCAACATCCTTTTTCATAAAGGGTTCAAGCAATTTTGCAATTTTCTGCCACAACCAGACAGAAGCTTCGAAGCGTCTATCACAGGTCAGATACGTCTCTGCCTGAAGCCGATTATAATAATGACGCATGTATTTCAGGAAGACTGATGATAGTCTGTGGTATTTGTACATTTTTCCTTCATTTGAAGGAGATTTATATTGCAAATGAAAACAATGGGAGCAAGTGTAAAATGTATAAACTCAATACAATAATAGAATCTTTGTATTTTTCTGTTAAAAATACAAACATAAGGATGAATGAAAAATAAAGCTGTAAAAGGGGTTTTCTCTTTCTCTCCCTTCCTACACACACACCTGCACATTGCACACATACACAGCGACACACACTTCCATCACCTCTCGCCTGTTTCCATGGAGACGGTAGTAAGCCGTTTCTTTCCACTGGAATCACAGCGTCCGCCTTGATCACAATTCATATGCACAAACACAGGCATGACACACATACAACTGCAGGATGGATTTTAGGAATTACCATATCAATCTGTAAAACTATACGATGCTGTCCTATAAACTGTAAGGCCCACATTTAAAACCACACATTAGTTACACATGATCGCTGCAGGTGTTTTGTAGATGACAGAGAGTAAACGCAAAGAGGTCTCTTCATGTTTTCTCTTTTCCCGACTCTGTAGATTAGTTTTTATACGATAAAAATATAGCTGTAAATATAATGTGTGCATTGTCGTTTTTTTCAAAGTGAAAGTGAGTGATTACTTTGTTTATTTGTATTTCAATGCGTTGATAAGAATCATAGCCAGATTTGAGCTAAACGACCTCGGTGAGAAGAGGTTTTTGAATGTACTTTGGATAACACAATATAGATACCGGGGTGGTATTAATTACCCTAATTTACAGATTCCTATAGGAGAGAGTTATTCCCTTTGCTCTTTCCTGTACACACAGCATTCAATTCCTTTCTACGATGAGATATAAGATATTCCGGCTTTGTTTTGAATTTACACTAACTAAAAATCATTGAGTCTTTGAGCAAGACCCTGGGCCTCAATGTTCTCCCCTGGTGCTTCACAGGGTCTGCCCACTGATCCTCAGAGATGGGTCTAATGCAGGGAATTATTTCACTATGTTGTACTGTATGAATGTCCTGTATGTAAGCGATAATAATAAACAGAATACATTTGAAACATTCTGTAAAACATTAACACTGTAGGACGTGATCCTCACCTAATCTAAACAGTACAAACACAATATTTTGAAATTGAAAGTTGTACCCCATCGACTTTACGGATTTTTGGAAATATATGTTTCCTCAGAATCAGAACTTGTATGATTTTAACTGTCGTTGTGCAAAGGCACAGATATATATTGGGTGACGTCTTTCTGGTGCAGATAAAATAGTAAGTGTTAGAGTAAATTGATATGTAAAAACAGTGAAATTTCATTATTAGCAGTTGCAGTAACAGTAACCATACAATAAAGCACTTAGGAAAAGTGAATGTTGCGCATGTATTGTTCAATTTCTCTGATAAAATCTAACTGGGATAAAAGAAACTAAGAGATCTGAGAGGTAAAATAATTCAAAACGATAGCCAGTTGAGTCAATGTATCAATGCCCATCAATGTCTTGGATCTTCTGAATTCTTTTTCTAGCATTGGTCCAAAGATTGGCCAAAAGGAAAAAAAGCTTGAAAATTTGTGTAAGGTTACGTGATTGGACCAGTTCCCAGTTAGAACGTTTGATTGGCAGCATGGTTGGAGTATCATGATTGAGCATAAAGGTAAAATCCTAGTCAGGCTCGGTTATTTAAAGGCAAGGTTCGGAGTTGAGGAGGTTTTTATCTGCATGTTTATCTCCAAATACTCCAACATTTTAAGAACAGTCAAATACCATGATAAATACCTCCTCCTTGGGGGTCTCTTTGACCTGTGGTGTCCCCCAGGGCTTCATCCCTGGCCCCTTAGTCGTTAACATATACATACATACTGCCACAGGATCATATTGCAGGTTCAAGAGGCACACATTTTTTAGTAAAGAAATCAACTTAAAATTTGCTCAACCAAATCGTTGATCAGGACAATTAAGTTCTGAATTGATCAAAACTTCATAACTATCACTCAAATATTTACTTGCGTATGTCATGTTTCTGCATCTATGATGTCATAGTAAAGTCAAGTGTTAACATTCTCACTGAGTTTTAGAGTTGTGAGTCAGACATAAGGAGCCGTTGACAGCAATTTTCAATCACTCCATCACCACATTAAAGTACTATTACAGTCCAACAGACGTGTAATGATTTGCAACAAACTTTATTTCATACTTTATTTTGAAAGTCCAAACATTGGACATTTATTAGTGTTCACTTGACAGAACAGCTCTGCACATAGAGACTGCTGCAGGAGAATGAACGTGCATCAAAGTTTGATGCACCATTTACATAAAAACCTGTTTTTCATTAGAAGGCCTGTTAAGCCAGTAGCTGACTATTTAGCATTTAAAAATAAAAATTTCTGGCTTTTGTCGTTATTTCTGCATGTGGCAGCACTGTTGCACTGTGGGTAACATGACTGCCTGACAGCAAGAAGGTTCCGGGTCCTAATAACCCCCCCTTGGGCCCGTTTGTGTGCAGTTTACGTGTTGATAATAATAATAATAATAATAATACATTTAATTGATAATGCACTTTACATTTGGATCAAATCTCAAAGTGCTACAAGGTAAAAGCACATAAAAGCATCAATAAAAAATATAATAATGATGTGTTTGATGTGGGATTCAAAAGTGAATTGAGGGTCGTATCTTACGCCGAGGTTGGTGTCTGATGAAGAGAGGGGAATGTCGTGACCAGAGAAGGTAATACTGGTTATGGAGGAAGACTGGGTCTGATGTGGGGTGCCAATTAAAATAGCTTCGGTTTTGGAGCTGTTCAACTGGAGAAAGTTGTTTTTTATCCACACCTTCATCTCCTCCAGACAAGCGCCAAGAGTTGACAGGGGAGTTGACAGGGGAGATGATGATGAAGATGAGGATGGAGAGGCTAAGGAGGAACATGTGTCAGTTTTTATGTAGATTTGTGTGTCCTTAGCATAGCAATGGAATGAGAGTCCATATCGACTGATGACACGGCCAAGGGGGAGCATGTACAGTATGAAGAGAATGGGGCCGAGGACTGATCCCTGGGGGACCCCAAGGGTGACGGTGTACACACCCACACCGGGACCTTGAACTTCCAAGGGAAACATATTCTGTTCTGTCAGTGAGGTAGGATTGAAACCAGTTTAGGGTGGTGGCAGTGAGTCCAGTGGTGTGATGTAGGCGGTGTAGAAGTATTCCATGGTCAACTGTGTCGAAGGCAGCAGACAAATCAAGGAGAATCAGGAGGGAAGGTGAACCAGCATCTGCTGCGATCCGTAGGTCATTTGTGACTCTAAGCAGAGCTGTTTCTG
Source organism: Lophius piscatorius (assembly GCA_009660295.1). NCBI lineage: Eukaryota > Metazoa > Chordata > Actinopteri > Lophiiformes > Lophiidae > Lophius > Lophius piscatorius. Next base: position 221 of record VRLP01003256.1, on the reverse strand, counting down.
TGCTGTGGGCGGAGCGGAAACCAGACTGAAAGGTTTCAAAGAAGTTGTTGTATTTGAGGTGGTCCTGGAGGTGGGCAGCAACTACTTTTTCCAGAACTTTGGAGAGGAATGGGAGTTTTGCGCACTATCGCGTCTCAGACGCGTCATCAGAATGCTGCAGCTTTTCCCATTACTGTCAATGGACTTTCCTCGATTAAATCATCCACTGTGCGGGTTAGAAA